>JAHNEJ010001887.1:0-126200 GCA_022559845.1 Amorphophallus konjac | reverse complement strand
CCCTCCACTTTCTTCCGATTCATCTTTCTAATCTTCCTGAACATCACATCCTTCATTTTTTTCTTCCTTTTCCATCATCTTTTTCCCTATTTCGTCCCAGGGCATCGCGTCCCTTCTTTGTCATCCCTCCGGAGCCTCCGGATTCCTCCTATCATGATTCCTCCTCTGCCTCTCCTCCTGCCTCCGGACCCTCCGGATCCGCTCTTTCTATCTACCAATTTCTTCTTCTAATTCCTCCTGATTCTGGGCCGACCCAACTTTCTTCCACATCCACTGCCTTGGGCATCTGCCCATTCTCCCATTGCTTCCGAGGCTTTAGTCCTCACCCCCTTTCTTGATTTTCCTCTCCTTCTTAGACTGTTCCATGTGATCAGGGTCTCCGCGCCTTAGTGAGGGAGTTCTAGCCCTCGCCTCTTTTTCTTTTTTTTCCTTATTCGTCTGAGTCTGGTTTTGAGCACCACTCATTCCTTGTTAAGTCACTCCAAAATCCTTTACTGCCAATCCTTTTGACTGCCAAAGAGGACTATCCCACGATGATCAACCTCGCCTCTGACAGCTGCTTCAAGAAAGGTTGCAAGGTAAAATATTGACGTAAGTACGCATTTTTATGATATCATTTCCTCATTACTTCACGCATGATTTTTAAAATGAAGTGCTTCTTAACAAGATTTAAGAGTGGTGATTTAAACCTTTATCTTAAGCTTTTGTTTAATTGAAATCATTCTCAAAAGAGTCTTAGACTTGCTTTTGCAGCACCATTGGTTAATAAGAACCCCGCGCTGGGAATTCAATTTTCTCTCCCTGCTTGTTAAGATCAACCCTCAGCTGGGCACCTCACACACTTCATGGCGTCTTTAGCCGCTCCTTTGGTTAAACACACTGTTGCTACCTTGGCCATGTCATGAGTATATCTGAAAGTCTTTTCTCTTCTTTACACGGCCACATGCAGGGGCAAGAGGTTGACGGATGAGATGACCAACCTGGTAATCCCCAATACGAGAGGAGTCTCAAATAGGGGCAGTCTTGACCCAAACTAAATATGAATTTCATGATATACATCTCGCCAAAAGGGCTATTATGAAAATCAAGTCAGAATTTCGATAAAAGCAAGTATGAATTATGGCATGTCAAGAGTGGCAAAGTCCCCGCAGGGAAAACCTGGTCGTATGCATGTCAAGGGTCTAAAAATTAAAGGCATAAAGCCCCGGCACAACAGATTACCTCTTTGAAGGAACACCTTGGAAGGAATTCAAGTCCCGATATCTCCCATCCTGCACAAAGCTTGTCACAATTATTCTTCTCTTCTCTCCCGCTAAGACCGAATGTTTCTCGGGTATGGCCTTGGTAGGGCACCGTTGATCAAGGGCGGTCGGTTATAGGACGCCACTTTCAATGTACGCGTAGCTTTGGGCAGTTTTAGCGAAAAGGGAAGGAACAAGGACCCCTAGCCAGTGGTTCAAAACAACCCTTTGATGCTGCATTAACAATGTCTAAACCAAAATCCAAAAAAAAAAAAATTGAATATTTCCCGATCAAAATCCCAACAAAAATTCAAAATATTTCCAAAAATCCCATAAAAATTCAAATATTTTCAAAACTCATAAAAATTTGCATATTCCAAAAACTCATAAAATTGCATATTTCCAAAATCTAAAAATTTACATTGTATTTTCTGATGGTGTTTGCAAGAACAGCTTTGCAGAGACCAAAAGTACGGGATGATCCTATCACCACACATTGCTATCAATTATAGATTCTCCCGATATTCTCATGACATGCCACCCTGGGCATTTTTGTTATCACCTCCTATATCATTTTGGTTATATCTCCTAATTATCATTCTAATTATTCATCTCCAGATCTTTCAATCAACTCCTGCTAATTCTCTGATCAATTCTGCCGATGGCATTATCAGATCTTGATCATTCAACTCCAAAACTTGATTAGCCAGATTGGCATCCTCATGACAAAATAACAAACAATGATGCTTTACAATATCATGATTCAACTCATAATGGTTACTATGTTGTGACATGCTATTGATTCATGCTATGCATGCTATGATTAAATGCCTTATTCATTGCTTGTTATATCTTGGCTAATGAAATTTTGAGCGCAGGATAAGAGGCTCTTGGTCCCGCCGACAGGGCATCATCACTCAAAGTCCCACGGTGCTTGCAGCTCATTCTCAGTTCCCATGCTTATTGATATCACCATCTCCCTGTATGCATTTTTACTATATGTTACATACGCTACTAGATTATATCAAGACCTTGTGGCTTTGGTAAATCTGAGATTTGAGTTCCCTCTTCATCAAAAACAATGATGATTCCAGAGAAGTCTTAGTCACACGGATAGGCCGTTGAGCCGTCCAAGACTGGGGACGATGGTTCCCTTTTTACGAGTGGTGCGTGGATAAACGGGCTCCGGCTTAGTATCAGCTCGCAGAATATGGTTTTCTTGACCCAGTCTGGGCAGTTTAACAATATTATCCTTGTTATATTATATCTTCATTTGTTATTTTTTCCCTTTAGTCCAGCATGCATTCATGTAGGACTTTGAATTAAACATTGGAAATCATTCTGATAAGCTGATGTTGAAAGTTGAATTGATCTTAATCTTTCTCGATATGAGATTTTCATTGCAGGCTAGGATCCTCAGTTCGTTTTGTCGCTATTTTGGGTCGTTTTCTCGAGAGCTCCTTGTTGGATTTTTATCATCTATTTTATCTCCTCTCCTTTGATCCACCTTGGCTGCAGCACGTCCACTGGCTGGTAACCGCTCCCCCAATGGTGAAATCTACAGGTTTGTGACCTGGGGTACTTCCACCCGCGCTGGAAGTTGATCATTATTTTATCTCCTTCGTGCACCGCGTGCACATCTCCCCTTTTATCCAAACATTGTGATTTCATTGAATTTCCCGAGATTTGTTTCATCTCGAGCTTTTGATTTGATTCTTATCAAGTGATGTTGATTGCGTGTCTCATCACACCTTGGCATCTACTTTTCAGTTTGCTACGCTCCCTTGCAAAGCAGACGCCAAGGCGGGGCAGCTGTAGACATGCCAAAATTGACATTATTTTGAGTATTTCTCATCATTGCCTTGTAGTGCCCCATTTGACCCACAAATTAGCTTATTTTGAGTGTTTTTTCCCATTTTTCTTGGATTTTCTCCCCTTTCCCTCTTTTTTTTAAATTAATGCCCTGGAGAGGGGCGTGTTTTTAAACGCGGCCTGATCCAGGACGTGTCTCCCCATTTTTATCTATTTCTCCCCATTTACCTATTTTATAAATCCTGACCTGGTGAATGGGCGTTTTTTTAAACACGACCTGACCTGGGGCGTTCTTGATGAAAGGACGCCCTGAGGTGAGGGCGTCAATTCCTGAAATTATGCAATAAATGTTGAAAAAATGTTTAATCACGCCCTACTGGGGCGTTTTTCAATTCACGCCTCTCCCTGAGGCGTCTTTCACAATTTCTAAACAAAAGAAATGTTTATTTCTAAAATTAATCCAGAATAAATGACCTGACACCCAGGGCGTGTTTTAAATTAACTCCCCTTGACAGGTCGTCAATTCTTGAATGACGCCCCTGACCAAGGGCGTGTTTCATCTGCTGGCTTCGCAGACCCTTTTTCCCCGAGAGTCCTTGCCTCATTAGGACTTCTGCCTTGATTGGGGCCTTGCCCATTCTTATCTTACCTCCATTGGACTCTTGCCGTTCTTATCCCTCTATTTCCAATCTATTAATAGAACTCTGCTGCTCTGTTAACGGGTTGGACCCCCTTCTTCCCCTCCGCATTTTTTTTCCTTTTGCTTTGTTTTCTTGCAGGTTGCTCTGTGCGGCTGTGTTTGGCTGAAGGAGGGGCTTCCACGGCACGCTCTTCATCATCCTATGAAGCTCACTTCCCTTGAATATCAAAGCCAAAGCGACAGGCTTCTTCTCTCCTTTTTTTATTATTATTCTTTTGCTACATCATTCGGTTGCATGCATGATCATTCATGTATTTATTCTTTTAAAACACAACCCGTTGAGAACTCCCATTGAGTGGCATCTCTTGCACTCTTTCCCCTTGTTTTATTTTGCATACATCCATCACATCTCCCACACCCTTTTTTGCATAGGGGTTTAAGGGCCAACCACTCACAAGGTGTGTCTTAATCCTATGATATTTCATGCTCATCTATTCAAGAATTTGATGCTACACCCACCTTGTTTCTAATTCAATTCTTTTGGTGGTATTTGTTTGTTTTGCAAGGGTAATAAAAGCAAGAACTCTCTTCATCGGCCGGCCGATTTGAAGAGAAAGGAAGCACTCACATCCCCGCACTTTTGAGGTATTTTTTGCGATCATCTCTCCCATGCTTTCGTTGTTATATTTTTGAGGCCTTTCCTCTGGCGATCACGTTATTCCACCTTAGCACCTCGTGCTATTTCATGTTTATTTATTCATATTCTTAATTTTTCCTTAAGTGGATTTTCTTATAATCTACAAGGGGTATTTGAAGTAGAAAGATACCCGACCTCGGGGGACATTGCAGCAGCGATATACCCTGCTTGGGTGCATAGGAAGAGACCACACCCCACTCCTAGGGACACATGAAGAGAGTACACCCCGCCATGGGGGCACATGAAGAGAATTCACCCCGACTCGGGGGTACATGAAGCGACAAAGAATACACCCCGCCTTAGGGGAATTTGAAGAAGAAGCATACACCCCACCAACAGGGGCACAGGAGCCATCAAGAGCACACCCCACTTTCGGGGCACAAGAAGCAAACATTCCCCGATGTGTCGGGACAAAAGAAGAAGAATCCCCTCGGGGCATAAAAAGCACAAGATACACCTCGTGCCGGGGCCACATGAACAGAATACACTCCATCCCGGGGTCATGAGAAGCAGAAGGTGCATCCCACCCTGGGGGCATATGAAGCGAAAAGAATACACCCTGGCTTAGGGGAATACAAAGAGAAGATAACCCCACTCTAGGGCAGAGGAAGCGGGATAATCACACCCCCATCTTGGGGGTATTTGAAGAAGAAGTATACCTCGCCTCGAGGGCCTAGAAGCTATAAAGAACACACCCCGGCTTAGGGGCATTTGAAGAAGCTACATCCCGCTTCGGGAGCAAAGAGAAAGAGTACACCCTATCTAGGACAATTGAAAAAGAAACATACCCCGCATGGTGGCATAAAATCCATAAAGAATACGCCCCGGCTCAGGGGCATTTGAAGAATCTACATCCATCTTGGGAGCGTAAGGAGAGAAGAATACACCCCGACTTAGGGGCATTTGAAGAAGGAATACATCCCGGCCGCCGGGGTCCGTGAAGCAACATATATCCCCCCCCCCCCCTCGGGGCATCTGAAGCAGAACAAACAACATTCCCCGGCTTAGGGAGCATATGAATAAAGGAATACACCCCGATATGGGAGCACATAAGCAAAGAAGAAGAGTTCACCCCGCCTCGGGGGGCCATAAGAAGCAAGAATTACACCCAGCCTTGGGGGCATCGGAAGCAGCAATACACTCCACTATGGGGGCACTAGAACAGAATACATCCCAGCCTGGGGGCACAAGAAGCAAAAAACACCCCACCTTGGGGGCATAAGAAGCCAAGAACATACCCGCCATGGGGGCATTAGAAGCAGAATACATCCCGCCCCCGCCCCGGGGCATATGAAGCAACATACACCTCGCCTCGGCGGCATATGAGGCCAAAAAGCATACCCCGGCCTGGAGGCATAAGAAACAAAAGCACACCCCATGCTAGGGGCATATGGAGAGGAATGCACCTCGCCCTGAGGGGCGCAAAAAGCATAAGAACACACCCAAGCTTAGGGCGTTTGAAGAAGAAACATACCCGCCAGGGGGCATAGAAGTCATGAAGAATACGCCCCGGCTTAAGGGCATTTGAAGAAGTCACATCCCGCCTCGGAGCATGAGAAGCAGTAAGAATACACCCCGGCCTAGGGGTATTTGAAGAAGAAATATATCCTGCCTGGGGAATAGAAGCCGTAAAGAACACGCCTCGGCTCAGGGGCATTTGAAGAAGCTACATCCTGCCTTGGGAGTATAAGAAGAAAAGAGTCCACCCCATCTTAGGGGTTTTTGAAGAAGAAACACACCCCGCTATGGGGGCATAGAAGCCATAAAGAATACGCCCCGGCTTAGGGGTATTTGAAGAAGAAGGATACCCCGTCTCGGGGACATTGCAAGCAACGATACACCCTGCTAGGGCGCACAGGAAGCAAACCACACCCCACTCCTGGGGACACATAAAGAGAGTACACCCCGCCATGGGGGCACATGAAGAGAATCACACCCCCGACTCGGGGGTACATGAAGCAACAAAGAATACACCTTGCCTTAGGGGAATCTGAAGAAGAAGCATACACCCCACCAACGGGGGCACAGGAGCCGTCGAGAATCCACCCCACTTTGGGGGCACAAGAAGCAGACATTCCCCAGCATGTCGGGGAAGAAGAAGAAGAATCCCCCCTCGGGGGCATATAAAAAAAAAAGCAAAGATACACCCGGTGCCCGGCGCACATGAAGAGAAAGGCACCTCCCTCTGGGGGTGCAACAAGCAACAAAGATACACCCCTGCTCCAGGGGCATATGAGACAAAACTATACCCCGATTTAGGGGCATTTGAAGCAAAGACTTCACCCCGCCTCAAGGGGGGGCATAAGAAGCGAAAGATATACCCCACCCTGGGGG
This sequence comes from Amorphophallus konjac, assembly GCA_022559845.1. Classification (NCBI taxonomy): domain Eukaryota; kingdom Viridiplantae; phylum Streptophyta; class Magnoliopsida; order Alismatales; family Araceae; genus Amorphophallus; species Amorphophallus konjac. The sequence goes on along the minus strand of JAHNEJ010001887.1, from coordinate 119,476 downwards.
CACAAGAAGAAAACACACCCCACCTTGGGGGGGCGTAAGAAGCCAAGAGATATACCCCGCCATGGGGCAACGGAGGCAAAATGCATTCCCCCCGGGGGCACGTAAAGCAACATACCCCTCGCCTCGGCAGCATATGAGGCCAAGAAGCTACATCCCGACTCAGGAGCATAAGAAACAAAAGATATACCCCACGTTCGAGGCATATGATGCCAAGAAACACACCCCCGTCTCGGGGGTATTTGAAGAAGAAGCATACCTCGCCTCGAGGGCCTAGAAGCTATAAAGAACACGCCCCGACTCAGGGGCATATGAAGAGAAGTTCACCCCGGCCTAGGGGTATTTGAAGAAGAAGCATGCCCCGCCAGGGGACATAGAAGCCATAAAGAATACGCTCCGGTTTAGGGGTACTTGGAGAAGCTACATCCCGCCTTGGGAGCATGAGAAGAAAAGAGAATCCACCCCGGCTTAGGGACTGTTGAAGGAGCATACCCCAGGCTCGGAGTCCATGAAGCAACATGCACCCCCCCGGGGGGGACATCTGAAGCAGAACAAACAACATCCCTCGGCTTAGAGAAGCATATGAAGAGAGGAATACACCCCGATATGGGGGCACGTAAACAAAGAAGAAGAATTCACCCCGCCTCGAGTACATAAAAAGCAAGAACCACACCCCGCATCAAAACCGGCAATACACTCCACTCTGGGGGCACTAGAAGCGGAATACACCCCGTGCCGGGGGCATATAAAAAAAGGGGATACCTCGCTCTGGGCATCAGAAGCAGCAATACGCCCCACCTTGGGGGCATCAAAAGCAGCAATACACCCCACCTTGGGAGCATAAGAAGCAAACATCCCCCCCCCCGGTGTGTCTGGGAAGAAGAAAAGAATTCACCCCGGCCTAGGGGTATTTGAAGAAGAAGCATACCCCGCCAGGGGACATAGAAGCCATAAAGAATACGCCCCGGCCTAGGGGTATTTGAAGAAGAAGCATACCTCACCTCGAGGGCCTAGAAGCTATAAAAGAGCATGCCCCGACTCAGGGGCATATGAAGAGAAGTGCACCCCGGCCTAGGGGTATTTGAAGAAGAAACATACCCCGCCAGGGGGCATGGAAGCCATAAAAAACACACCCCGGCTTAGGGGTATTTTGAGAAGATACATCCCGCCTCTGGAGCATAAGAAAGAGAAGAATACATCCCGTCTTAGGGGTATTTGAAGAAGAAATATACAGGGGGCATAGAAGCCATAAAGAATATGCGCCTGCTCAGGGGCATTGGAAGAAGAAACATACCCCGCCTGGGGGACGCGAAAGCAAAGTGATAGAGTACACCTCCACCCGAGGGCGTAAAGATGCAAAGAGACATACATCCCGACTTGGGAGCACATGAAGAAAGAATATACCCCGACCTAGGGGCGTCAGAAGAAGAAACATACGTCCCGATCCAAGGACATAAGAAGCAAGAGAATACGCCATGCGAAAAGGGTATAAGAAACATGAAGAATGTACCCCAGCCTAGGGGCACAGAAAGAGACACACTCCGCCCTTGGCGCATAAGAAGCAGAAGCACCTACCCCAGCCTGGGGGCAAAAAAATACACTTCGCCCTTGGCGCATAAGAAGCAGAAGCATCTACCCCGACCCGGTGCACAGAAACAAAGAGACATACATCCCGATCCGGGAGCATGAGAAGAAAGATATACTCCACCCAAGCGGCATTTGAAGATACAACATACCCTGCTTCGGGGCACTGAAGCCGTAAAGTGATACACCCCCGCCTCAGGGGGGCGTAAGAAGCAAAAGACACACCCCGGCCTCAGGGGGGCATAAGAAGCAAAAGATACACCCCCGTCTCGGGGGTATTTGAAGAGAGCTACGCCCCGTACCAGGGACATATGAAGAAGAAACATACCTCGCCTCGAGGGCCTAGAAGCTATAAAGAACACGTCCCGGCTCAGGGGCATATGAAGAGAAGTCCACCCTGGCTCAGGGGTATTTGAAGAAGAGACATACCCCACCTAGGGGCATAGAAGCCGTGAAGAGTATACCCCACCATGGGGGCATTTGAAGAGAGCTACACCCCGCCTCGGGGGCATTAAAAAAAACACACCCTTGTCTGGGGACATAGAAGCTAAAAAAAATACACCCCGCCTGGTGATGCGGGACGGACACGGGGACCGACTCTACGGGGTATGGACCTCGGGCTCTAGATGTGGACGCGGCCAACAACACACACCAGGGAGACACTAAGCCCAACACTGCGAGCTCCTAGTGGCGAAATGTCGCTAACAGAAGTGGAAGCTCACTCGTCGTCCCAAGCGAGGGAAAGCGCGGACCGTGCGCGGTTAAGGAACCGGCGGAGGTCAAGGGTAGTCCGACTCAACTTCTGGACTCGGATCGAGTCGCGGGACGAGTCACTCTCACTCTCACAGCGATGACATGAACACACGGGCTCGTACCTATCGCTCTCGGTAGCGGTAAAAGACCATATACTAAACTAGCAAGCGAATGCCGAGAAGTTAAGACCGTACCTCCACGCACCGGCGTGGCGAAGACAACCCCGGCCGAATTACGGATCCCCGGTTAAACAATTTTACAACAGTACAATGATTTGACCCACTCCACGCAGGGAGGTAAAAGGTCACATGTGGGGTCCGGGAATCACGCAAATCGGGTTGACGGGCAGCATCTTGATGTCACCTGGCGGTGCCGAACTCCGCGTTTTCGTACTTTCCGAATGACGGGTTCTACGGGCCCGCGGGGCCCACGGACGGCGCTATCCTCCGGATCTACGGGGGTAGGACCCACTATGATGGGGACCCCTGGTGGCGCGCCTCCACGGACGGCGGTCGGCCGGGAACACCGATCGGGGGTCGATCGGGCCCCGATTCCCAATTGATGAACTAGCTGTCCACGGATTTTGGTTGCTGTCTTCCGGCGCGCGCTCCGGCGAAAACGGCCGCTGCGAGCAATCCCGACGTCGGATCGGGACGCATGAGCTATCGTTGGAAAGCTCTCTTCAAATGCTTCGATCTAGACCCAAAGAGATCTGCTGGATCTGGTCGTATCAGAACTTTATTGAATTTACAAGCCCCTATTGTACAGTAACTGAAATCTCAGGTCTGTAGGGTACTTGTCTGAGAACCACCGTTGACCGCCGAGTAAACCTCCGATTCAGCTCTTGAGCTCTTCTTCAAAGTTGTAGGGTATCAAACCACGGAACTGAGACTATGGTCGGATCTGGGAACAGGTGGACAGAACTGTAGCTGGGTCTGAGAACGATTTTTAGAAAATATGAGATGGGCGAATCAAAAATTGAGAAAAATTGTGGATGAAGGGATGGATGGGTGGAATCCTCAATAAAATTGGGTGAACCAACATAAATCAAAAAGTGGACCTAAGACATAAAGCTCAGGGCGGGGATGAATCTGGACAGAACTCTGGCAGAACCGAAATGGAAGAGTGGACGAAAATCAAAAAATATGAAACGAGATCTGAATGGCAAACCAAAATTTGTGGGATGTCCTTGACACCTCTGGAACACCCAATAAAATCCCCAGATCTATCTGCGCTCGGGGCTGAGACAGGAAATTCGTGGAAGCTCCTGTGGTACTGCACCGGTAGAACTCCGTTGACGGCGATGGTGGTGCGGTGGCGGCTCGTGGCAGCGGCGACGATCGTCGGAACCGATACACGAGGTGTCACACCTCAGAATGGAAGCCTTCACAGCTTCAAGGGGGAGAGGGAGGAGAGAGGAGGGGGGCGCACCAGCCCTTGCTCTCGGCGTACGGCTTTCGGCAGGGCTTATCGGCGCGCCCGGTCCCAAGGGTTCTTGGCGCGCCTTTCGGCATATGGGGGGGCCCTCGGCCTGCCCCTTTTTTGGCTGGTTTTTTCGAATTGAGGGGGGTTCTCGACGCGAGAGTTCCCGGCGGGCATTTTGGCCGAAGGGAGCTCTCGGCCTGGGGGTTCTCGGCGCGCATTTGACCGCGTCGAGAACTTCTTCCCCTATGGCTTCTATTTAAGGTGCCGAAAGCCTCCTTCCTTCTCATTTTCTACCGTCTCTTCTCTCTCTTCAGTTTATTTTCCTTCTCGACGGTGGCGGCGAGTTCCTCCCCTCCGGCCGTCCAGCTTTCTTCCCGTCTCATTAGATTTCGCCCGGGTAGGACGTTCTTTGGGGATTTAATCCCCTTTTGCTTCCGAGATCACCCCCTCTTGGTTGGTGACTCCCTATTCTCCTTGGGCAGACCCCGAATAAGGGGAGATGCTGCTGAAATTTTCAAGGGCTTCATATTACAATCCTTACGAGACTGCCTCTTATCTTAGGTCTTTTACTTCACATTTCTTTTTCCTGACTGCAAATATTGCAATGGCTTCCGGCTCTGCTGCTGCATCCTCTGGAGCTGTCGGGGCCAGTTCGTCAGCCCAGCTAGATATATCACGGGCCACAGTAAACTGGCTGAATGTGCACAGTCTGGACTTCAGATATGACAAAATCACTTCCGTTGATGAATCGCCTGATTCTGAAACCGACACGGTGTCAACATCCTGGGTATACTCCACTGTCATGGAAACATGCTTCAGACGGGGCACTGATTATCGTCCGGATTTCCCGAAGGACAAGCACTTGATGCTGTTTATCCGGACTTTCACCGTGGGTGGAATGCGGGACTATCGAATAGCTCGTGCAGTTGAAGCCGCAATTCTGGTCGAGAGAGACAGCGTAAAAGATTCAGTGTATCGTGGAAGGCTATATATCTTCCCGGGGAGAAGCGTGACTGGGATGCAGTCCTTGGCATATCGGACCTGGAGCTGGAAAAGAAAATGCTGACCCGGGCCCCGGAGTTCACACCTGCTCGGTGGGATAATGCCAGTGGCCGAGTTCATAGGGAGAAGCTCGGCTATGGTCTCTTCCTGGCACTAGTAAAGTGGGGGTACCGCGAAGAGCCTTTTGTGCTGAATTGTTCGGCCGTTCAGTTCAAGTATCATTTGGCCGCTGGTTGGTTTGGAGATACCAAGATCACTGACGCCCACCTATTTCGAGTAGGAGCAGTGGAGTTTACTGAGTTTGTTCTGAAGGAATATGCCCCTCTGCTGATCAGAGCCGGGATATATCACAGTGTCTTTGCTTCCAGATTTCGATATCCCATATCCCGAGGGTTATGCTGTGGAATGTTTGAAGTATTCTGCCCTTTATTCAAAATATTTTATACAGCAGAGGGTGAGACATCTCTTGACCTCTGGAGTCTATCACAGGTTTTCGGACTGCCTATTGATGGCGAGCCGTATGAAGAAGTCTGCTTGGCAGATTCTGAGAAGGATAGTTCCGATGGTGAAGGCAAGTATTCCCTTGGCTTCTCATACCGGTATTTAATGAAGGCATATCGCTCCATCTGTCTGGCGTACAGTAGAGGGTCCTCCAAAGGCTATCATCCCCGAGAGAAAGGCAGCAAGCTGAGAGTCTGGATAGGGTAGTGGATTCAGTATTTCTTTGATGGCCCCTTGAAATATGCAGACTTCCCTTCCATGGGTCCGATGGCCAGAAAGCAGATAAGGGCTCCTCGCTATAAGTCAGCGTTGCCATCTTCACTGCATCGTGTAGGTAAAGGTGGTCCAAATCCAGGAGGGGTGGACCCTATCACACATTGTGCGGCTTACTTCACATTCTGGTTGTGCACTTTCGCTCTCCCACAAGGGGACGAGACAATCATCCGGCCAGAAGTTATATATACGGCCTGTCAGATGGCCTGGGGGATGAGGCTGTCACTTTGCCCAGTGGCCTTGTATTTAATCTACAAATCTTTGGGAGATTTGTACAAGCATCGGACTCCCCGTTCTTTGAGGACTGTGGGTCCTTTTCATTTCTTCAATGCCTGGGTCTACAGTCTATTTCCTGAACTGGCTCCCAGAACTTTGCAGGCAGACACAGTATTGCCCAGAATGATTGAGTTTGCCAGTGCTGAACCTGGTCCTTTCTATGATCAACTGTTCAAAATAAGGGGCCGACTGATAAAGGTGCCGGTGGATGCCCCTGGCAGCATTCATTTCTGGAGCTTGGCAGCAGGTTCAGCTCCTTTGGTTCATTCTCAAAGAGAATGCAAGATGGAAGAGGTAGAGACCTATGTTCACCCCGTTTCAGGGGCTAATGCTGTTCGGTCTATTCTGGAGCCGGAGCTGGTCAGATGGGCCATGGCCATTCGACCCAGTATTTTAGTCTTCAAGAAAGGTGGTCTGCTTCTCTTGGAACCATACTACCCATTCTGCTTTGGGCGAAATTTTAGCTATGATCAGCACATCCCTACATCGGTTGCTCAGTTTCCCCTGGATAGCTGAGCCAAGCAGGGTCCACCATTGTTGGTGATGGCCGGTTGTGGTGGGATTTCTATCATCGCCAGGATGGTGCAGTTTTTAGAGTTCCCACTGTTTCCAACCGTGTTCCCCATGTAACATCAGAATACATCAAATGGTGGAACATTCGAACCAGCTTTTACAGGGATAGTAGAGGTGCATTTTGGGACGTGGCCGAGCGTTCCTTTCTGAAACAACAGCCCGGGCCAGTGTTTGACATCCCCGAGGTCCACCTGAAAAGGCTTTATTCATAGCACCAGAGGGAGGCGGAGAACTATCTGGCCCAGCGTCGGGCTTTGAAGGAAAAAAAATTCCGACCCGCCTGCTCCTGTCTTTGCTGCTATCAACGAGGACACTTTCATGTAGAGCTTGAAACATCTGTGCCGTGTAGGGGTCGCTCTTTTGGAGGCGCAACAATACCCATTTCCTGTCGAAGAGCCGCTCCCGACAGTAGTCCCTTGGAGGGGTCCGACAGATAGATTTCATCCATATAGGACGTTTGTGCGTAGGGAGGACAGGACTCAGACGTACTACAAGCAAACGTCTTGGCTGTTCATTCTGCTGAATTTACGTGGGTTATCTACGGAAAGCCCGCTAGCCGACATCTTGAATAAGCCACTGTTCATCTCCTTTCATTATGTCGACGGTTGGGGCATGGACCACCTCGACTTATTTCGATGCCTTGACTCACGTGGTCATAGTGATCTAGCAGCTTTAGTGGAGAAATGCCAGACATTTGGTGATGTCTGTTGGCTTATCAAGGAGGCTGCTTCCCGCTCCAAGGAGGTGGCTTATCTGCATTGCCCACTCTCTGTCTTTTATGATGGCCCCGCAGGTATGATATTTTCTTTTCTGACTGTATTGCTTTCTGCTAAATATTTAAACTCTGCATTCACTGACCTCATTGCTTTTCTACCGTCTTCAACAGACAGGCCGGATATAAAGCGACAGGGGCTATACAGAAAGATCATTGCGCAGGCTGAGAAGCCTACTTATTTTGAAGTCCCTGCAGCAGCACCGACTACCACTCCCCTGCCTCCTGGCAAGAAGAGAAAGGTTTCTGCAGTCAAGGCTGCAGTCGGGAAGGCCAGAAAGGCCAAGAAGACTCATGCTCAGCAGTCGGCTTCGGTAGCAATGGACACTGGGACCCCTCTCCCTGATATTCCCTCATTTGATGAGTTCGAATCTCAAAGGGAGGCTGCTCAGACATCGGTTCAGGGTAACATCAATAGCCTGCAGTTGCATTCTTCATCCTCTTTTGTTGGATTTCAAAGAAGTCCTTGAATCTGACCCCTCCCTTTTGCACAGCCCAAGAGCCAGTTGTGGCATCTTCTGTGGTAGAGACCAGGCTGCCTTCTCCCACGCCGGCTAGTGAGGCGGAGGGTAAGCATGCCTTTTTCATCCTTTCCTGCATATTTCAATTACTTTTCATTGTCCCTCTCACAAGCTTTTCCCTATAGTGACGGTCGGGGAGGAGACTGGAATTACGGGAGAGGCTGGCGATATCACTCAGCCACAGGAGGGTCATAAGACCCAGACGAAGCGGGGCCTCATCCCTGTGAGGCGTATAGTTACCCGGTCTTCTTCCAGGCAGACGTTAGAAATGGCGGTCCCGCCCGTGGATAGTGTAGAAATCTCTTCTAGTAGCTCCGCGACCGCTTCTGAGGCAGATGGAGAAGAAACAGGTTTCAGCGAGAGCGAGACGGAGGGTGTTTCCAAATCAGAGGCCCCATCCTCATGCACCACCATTGTTCCATTATTCACCCCCTCCAAGTTGCTGGTGCTATCTCCTGAGGAGGAATTACAAGAAGAGTTCGTCGGCTTGGATACCGAGGTAGATATAACTCCTCCTTTTGTTGCTTCAGCAGCGGGACTTTCTTCTCCTCTGCACTCCTTTGAGGACATTGAAATTACATTAGAAGTGAGTCTCTTTTCTTCTCCTCATTGTTTCCCCTTTTTATCTGCTGCTTGATGCTGTATTGATCTGTTCACAGGAATCCCCTGTTGCTAGCCCGGTGATGACTGCAGCCTTTGAAGACACTCTGTCTGACGCCTTGGCCATTGTTCCTGCTTCGACAGTAGCCTGGGCAGGCGTTCTTGAGATAATCCGCCCTGTGCCGGTGAGGGTGCAGTCCTCTACGGACTTAGCATTGTTGGACTTGAGGACTTCGGGGCAAAGCCCGGCTCTCATCAAGGTCCTGGATTTCAGAGCTGAGATGGACCCAATTAGGGGTTCCGCCTTTATACCGGCCGCAGTGCTGACCATTGCGCCTGAATCGACAATTCCCATAACCTCAATCATGGAGAGTGAACCCTAGCCTCTCCGAGCTGTGACCCCTGCAGCCTTGACATTGAAGGAACTGGCTGTTGCAGCGGGGGTGGAAGAAGGAGAGGTAGCCGTTACAGAAATTGGAGTATTGTCTATAACTGCCCCGGAATCTATCTCCATACTTTCGGAATCTGAGGAGGAGGTACCCTGCGAAGAGGATGTTGAAGGTGCGGGTATTGCATTAGAGACCCAGGAAGCAACCACTCCGGCACTTACTGGAGTCACCCCCGCGAGCATTCAAACAGTGACCCTTGAGGAGATGGAGGTGGAAGGTCCCTCGGCTTCGTCAGAGGTTGTGGAGAGAGCTCAGTTGGCACCTTCGGCAGACCTCCCGTCTTCTTCTTCTCAGCCAGATATCACCCTATGGGCAGACATTGACAGTGAAGTAACTTTGAAGTGGCTCCACTTCCCTTGCCTGGCTTTGCTTCACCTGAGAGTTTTATCTGGCAACATCTGGACATGTTGCACCAGCTAGTGGAATCCCAGCCCGGACTAACTTATCCACAGTTGAAGGAGATAGCCGAGCGTTTCACCGTCGGTTTACAGGCAGTGGGTTGTCCTCTATAAATGTGGACCCAGCGGGTTCTGTTGTTGTTGAAATTTGTACATCGCCGGGATTTCTTGGCACACATTATGTCTGACAGACTGGTGGCTTTGAAGTTGCAAAGGATGGAGTGCAAATCTGAGCTAGAAAAAATGAACTTTATTCTTCAGGAGCGACAGTGCCAACTGTAGTCTCTGGTGCAGCGGGAGCAGTTCGTGCGCGGACGAATAACCATTCTGGAGGCTGAACTGTCTGGTCTCTGAGCTGAGCTGCCGCAGATAACAACTTCTCAGCCGCAGCTCGAGGAAGAAGCAGCTCTATTGGAGGGGCAGGTGGCATCCTTTCGGGACAAGTCTGTTCGACTGCAGGAGGAGGAGGCCCGACTTCATGAACTAGGGGCCGCCCCCTATGTGGGTCTTCTGGCCTTCGAAGACATCTTCCGACGGCCATGAATCAATTTTGTTTTTTTTGTCTTCTATTGTGATACAATGTCTCCTCGGGGACCCTCTATGTACTCCCTTTTTTAATGAAAAGGACTCTTTGGCTCTATATGTATACATCTTTTTTTTTCTTTTGCATGTGGTTTTATCACTGTGGGAAGTGGGGTAGTGGTTTTAGCAGTCCTTCATGCGAATGACTCGTACTAGGCAGGAGAGCATCCACCCCTTCATAGAAAGGATGGGGGACTCGCTCCACCGCGTGACGGCATCCGAGGAGGTGCTTAAACCGAATTCTGTTGGTAGCAGCAAACGTCCTTCTTGGCCATATGTGCCGCGGGAGAGACAACTTGCAGGAATATGAATAAAGAGGTTCCATCAGAGTAGACGTAAGGTCTAGACTGGGCAGAGGTTATAGCAGGCGGGACATTAAAGGGTGTATAGTTTTCATCAGGACAGACGTAGGGTCTGAACTGGATAGGGTTTCATCATTGATCGGGCGAGGTGCCGGTCGATCAATAGCTGGTTCCATCATCGATATTGGGCTCATATCGATGCAAGGGAGCTTCATAGGTTTCATCAGAATAGACGAAAGGTCTAAACTGGCAGGATTTCATCATTGATCGGGCGAGGTGCCTGTCGATCAATAGCTGGTTTCATCATCGATATTGGGTTGATATCGATGCAAAGAAGATTTGAAGTTTCATCAGAATAGACGAAAGGTCTAAACTGGGTAGGGTCCTATCATCGGTCGGGCAAGGTGCCGGTCGACCAGTAGCTGGTTTCATCATCGATATCGGGTTTATATCGATGCAAGGGAGAGCTCAATTTTCATCAGAATAGACGAAAGGTCTAAACTGGGTAGGGTTTCATCATTGGTCGGGCGAGGTGCCGGTCGACCAATAGCTGGGATGTAGGTAGAGGTGTAGGTCTTGTCAGGATAGACGTAAGGTCTATTCCAGCAGGTTCTATCGCGGGTGGTACTTGGCCAAGAAATACATAGGTTTCATCAGGATAAGCGTAGGGTTTATCCTGGTAGGGTTTCATCGTTGATCGGGCAAAGGGGCCGATCGGTCAAGGGATGGTTTAGGAGTTTGATCAGGACAGACGTAAGGTCTGAACTGGCCAGGCTTTATCAGACTGGTGACCGGTTTTATTGTCGGTGGGATATGTGAAAGGAGGGTATGTAGATTTCATCAGGGTAGACGTAAGATCTACCCCGGCAAGGCTTTATCATCGGTGGGGCATAGAGCCAGATGACCGACAGAGGCCTCGTCAGCGAAGGGTAGGTGAAGGCAACGTGCCGGTTGGCATGGAACTTCTGAATTACCACATTACCGACCCAAGCGCCCTTTCGGGTTTTCACCGGAGCCGGCCCCCTCTTGCTTTTGCCCACGCGTCCTTTCGGATTTTCACGTGGCGGGGTACCCGATTTTGCCTGCAGTGCCCTTTCGGGTTTTCACCACAGCTGGGTTTTAGCCCTTTTTGCCCTTGTCCAGAATGCCTGAACAAGTCTGGCGAGGTATCTCTATTTTCAACCCCATTTTTTTTGTACTATTTTTTGTCGTTTTCTTTCTCTTTTCTTTTTCATTGTCTTTTCTGCGACCAGAACTTTCATCCTATCCAGACGAAAGGTCCGAATCGATTTAGAGGATATAAGTAGCAGCTCGGGCACGAGGTCGCTTTCTGAGAACATGAGTTTCATCGTTAATGTGGGGTTTAACATTAACGCAAGGGAATAGAGTTTCATGATCTATCCAGACGGAGGGTCTGAATAGATTCAAAGAGCAGTGTTGTGCTATGTCAGAGCGGACGGAAGGTCCACCCTGGATGGATTTTAGCGTCGGTCAAGCAGCGCGCCAGCCGACCGATAGCAGGTTTCATCATTGGTATTGGGTTCATATCAATGCAAGGATTTCATAGGTTTCATCGGGATAGACGTACGGTCTAGCCCGGACAGGCTTCATCGCTGATCGGGCAATGTGCCAGTCGATCGGCAGTGAATTTCATCATCGATATTGGGTTTATACCAATGCAAGGATTTCATAGGCTTCATCAAGGATAGACGTAGGGTCTAGCCCGGACCGGTTTCATCGCTGATCGGGCAGTGTGCCAGTCGATCGGCAGTGAATTTCATCATCGGTATTGGGTTTATACCAATGCAAGGATTTCATAGGTTCCATCGGGATAGACGTAGGGTCTAGCCCGGACAGGTTTCATCGCCGATCGGGCAGTGTGCGAATCAACCAGTAGCAGGTTTCATCACGGCGGGACGTAAAGAGATATGCAGATCTAGTCGGAACAGACGTAAGGTCTAAACCGGACCGGTTTCTTTGCCGATCGGGCGGTGAGCCCGTCGACCAAAGGTGGGTTTCATCATCGATATTGGGTTTATACCAATGCAAAGGAATTCATAGGTTTCATCAGGATAGACGTAAGGTCTAAACTGGACATGTCTTATCATTGATCGGGCGGGGTGCCGGTCGATCAACGGTGAGTTTCACCATGGTGGGACTTTGGATAGGGTGAATGAGGGTCTCATCAGGATAGACGTAGGGTCTATACTGAGTGGGTTTAATCGTTGATCGGACAAGGTGCCGGCCGATCGACGAGGAGTTTATGGTGGGAGACGAGACTTTCTTTGGGGTTACCACATTACTGACCCAAGTGCCCTTTCGGGTTTTCACCGGAGCCAGCCCCCTCTTGCTTTTGCCCACGCCCCTTTCGGTTTTCACGTGGCGGGGTACCCGATTTTGCCTGCAGTGCCCTTTCGGGTTTTCACCACAGCTGGGTTTTGGCCATTTTTGCCCTTGTCCAGAACGCCTGAACAAGCTGGCGGGGTATCTCTATTTTTAACCCCATTTTGTCTCTTCTTTTTCTTCTTCCCTTTTTCTTTTTCTTTTCTTCTCTCTCTTCTTTTTTTTTTAGAGAGTGACAGGTCAGAATATTATTATATCACGATAAGGGGTGACTTGGCTAGGGTTGAGTGCCGCTAGATCAAGGAAGGGTAGCTCGGCTAGGGCGGAGTGCCGTTAAACCAAGAAAAAGGTAGCTTGGCCAGGGCGGTGTGCTGCCAGACCAAGAAAAGAGGGTAGCTCGGTTAGGGCGGAGTGCCGCTAAACCAAGGAAGAGTAGCTCAGTTAGGGCGGACTGCCGTTAAACCAAGAAAAAGGTAGCTTGGCCAGGGTGGTGTGCCACTAGACCAAGGAAGAGTAGCTCGGTTAGGGCGGAGTGCCGTTAAACCAAGGAAGAGTAGCTCGGTTAGGGCGGAGTGCCGTTAAACCAAGAAAAAGGTAGCTTGGCCAGGGCGGTGTGCCGCCAGACCAAGAAAAGAGGGTAGCTTGGCTAGGGCGGAGTGCCGCTAAACCAAGGAAGAGTAGCTCGGTTAGGGCGGAGTGCCGTTAAACTGAGGAAGAGGGTAGCTTGGTTAGGGCGGAATGCCGCTAAACCAAGGAAGGTAGCTCGGTTAGGGCGGAGTGCCGCTAAACCAAGGAAGAGTAGCTCGGTTAGGGCGGAGTGCCGTTAAACCAAGAAAAAGGGTAGCTTGGCTAGGGCGGGGTGCCGCTAAACCAAGGAATGTAGCTCGGTTAGGGCGGAGTGTCGTTAAACCAAAGAAGAGTAGCTCGGTTAGGGCGGAGTGCCATTAAACCAAGAAAAAGGCAACTTGGCCAGGGCAGTGTGCCGCTAGACCAAGGAAAGAGGGCAGCTTGGTTAGGGCGGAATGCCGTTAAACCAAGGAAAAGGTAGCTTGGCCTGGGCGGTGTGCTGCTAGACCAAGGAAAAGGTAGCTTGGCCAGGGCGGTGTGCCGCTAGACCAAGAAAAAGGTAGCTTGGCCAGGGCGGTGTGCCGCTAGACCAAGAAAGGGTAGCCTTTGTCTGATTACTCGGGGAATGTTGGTTGTGCAGCATGATACAGCTTTAGGTGTCTACCGTTGAGTGGCGAGGATCGGATTTCCCCTCGATGGTTAACAACCATGTAGGCCCCTCCTTCGTAGACCCTCTGTATCACATAAGGGCCCTCACAATTAGCATTTAGCTTTCCTTTTGGGTTGGACGCCATGAATTCTTTTTTCTTGACCATGACGAGGTCACCTTTCTTAAATTCTCGTCCTTTACGAGTTTGTTGAATGCAGTGGCCATGCGGGCCTGATACATTTGGATATTCTTCTGAGCTTGGAGGCGCTTCCCTTCCAATTCAGCCAGTTCTTCTAGTCTTCTTTCTGCATTGGTCTGTTCGCCACGGGCCAGGCCATATTGGACTGCCACTCTGAGTGACGAGACTTTCAGCTCTAGCGGAACCACTGCCTCTGAGCCGTATACCAATGAGTATGGTGAGCACCCTGTAGGTGTCTTGAAGACGGTGCGGTATGCCCACAGAGCTTCATACATTTTTACTTCCCAGTCCTTCTTATTGGAACCGACGACCTTGGCCAGCAAGGTGCAGAGAGTCTTGTTAAAAGCTTCTGCCAATCCGTTTGCCTGTGGATTGTAAGGAGTGGAGGTTCTCCATTCGATCTTATACTTCTCAGCAAGCCGATAGACCTTCTGATTTCTGAAATGACTTCCATTGTCAGATATTATTCGGCTGGGGATCCCGAACCGGAAGATAATGTTCTGCTTGATGAATCTGGCGACCAGTTCACCAGTCACCTCTCTTAATGCTATAGCCTCCGCCCATCTGGAGAAGTAATCTGTTATGGCCAGTATGTACTTATGTCCGGCCGAGGAAGTCGGCAGTGGCCCGACTACATCAGTTCCCCATTGTGCAAATGGCCAGCTGGGAACTGTAGGGTGCAGAGTTGTAGGAGGCCTTCTAGGCACAGTAGCATGCTCCTGACATTTCTGGCATGACTTTGCAAATTTACAGCAGTCTTCAAACATGGTGGGCCAATAGTAGCCCAGCTTCTTGATTTCTATCTTCATCTTGGGACCAGCCTGGTGGGCACCTGCTGTCCCAGCATGTGCTTCTTTCATTGCTTGCCAAGCTTCCTCAGTGGACAGGCAGCGGAGTAGAATCTTCTTGCGCGCATCTGTCATTATTCGTAACAAAGTCCCATTTCTAAATTCATAAGAATCTTTGATTCTCAGAAGTTTCATCTTCTCTTCTCTTTTCTGCGGTAGCTGTTGGTGCAGGAACCACTGTAGCAAGTGCTATCTCCAATCAGGCGCTTGCTCTGTGCTGATGGTGGCAACTTCATTTTCTTCGGGGCACCCTTCTAGCATACTGGAGACTTGTCGCCGGTTCATAACGATAATGTTCAGTGTCTTATTTGGTGGAACTGCTAGTGAGCTGGCCAACTTTGCCAGTGCATCAGCCTGGGCATTATGTCCACGGCCCACATGCTTGAGCTCAATATGGTAGAATTTCGCCATGAGGCGCATAGCTTCTTGATGGTAGGGATTCAGTTCTGGCTTCCGCACTTCGAACTCCCCTTGGATCTTTTTTATTATCAGCATCGAATCCCCGAATACTTGAAGCATTTGGATACCCATGTTGAGGCTGACATATAGCCCGATTATCAGAGCTTCATACTCGACCTCATTATTGGTGCAGGGCTTGTTTATAGAACAGGAAGTATGCACGACCTCCCCTTCTGGTGATTTCAGCACAATACCGGCTCCAGCCCGTATTCTGGTCTTTCCATCGGAGTCTGTCTCTGTTCTAGATGCTCCATCAAAGAATAGTTGCCACATAACTGACTGGGTCTGGCAGGCCTCGAGTGTCTCATCATCGGGTAACTCAGTCCCTAGCATATCATTTTCCGGCGCAGGATGCTCTGCGAAGAAATCAGCCACGGCCTGTCCTTTTATCGCCCTCTGGGGTGTATAGGTAATATCGAATTCCATCAGGATCACTGCCCATTTGCCCAACCGGCCTTTCAGTACTGGCTGAGTCAATATGTATTTGAGCGGGTCTGCTGCAGATATCAATCTGACTTCATGTGACAACATATAGTGTCGGAGCTTTTTGACAGCAAAGACTAGTGCCAAGCAGGTCTTCTCTATGTAGCTGTAGCTTTCTTCAGTTCTAATCAGCCTCCTGCTCAGATAGTATAAGGCTTTTTCTTTGCCTTCTTCATTTATCTGTGCCAGCATTGCCCCCAGGGAACAGTATGTGGCTGCGATATACAGTATCAAGGGCCTGCCCTTAGTGGGTGCCCCCAGCACTGGAGGGGTCTTGAGGTATTCTTTCAGCTTCTCAAAGGCTTCCTGACAGCCATCGTCCCAGAGGAACGGCACATCTTTCATCATGAGCTTGTGAAAGGGGTGGCATCTTCCCGACAGATTTGATATAAATCGTTGGATGTAGGCCAGACGCCCTTGCAGGGATCTCAACTCGTGCAGATTCCTTGGTGGAGGGATCTCCTGGATAGCTTTAATCTTGGACGGGTCAATTTCAATGCCCCTATGACGGACAATAAACCCGAGGAATTTTCCACTAGACACGCCGAAGGCGTATTTCATGGGGTTCATCTTGAGTTCATATTTGCGCAGCCTCTGGAATACTACCCTCAGGTCTTGCAAATGGTCTTCTCTTCTTTTAGTTTTTACTACCAAATCATCAATGTAGCACTCTACTTTCTTGAAGAGCAAATCATCAAAGATCTTTGTCATGGCTCTTTGGTAGGTAGCGCCGGCATTCTTGAGGCCGAACGGCATCCTTTTGTAGTGAAATATCCCCTTCGGAGTGCGGAATGCAGTGTGCACTCTGTCTTCTTCAGCAATCCAGATCTGGTTGTATCCGGACGACCCATCCATAAATGATAGGGCCTCATGGCCAGTAGTTGCATCGATCATCACCTCAGTGATTGGCACCGGGAAATCATCTTTCGGGCAAGCCTTATTAAGGTCCCGAAATCAACACATATTCTGATCTGCCCATTCTTCTTCTTTACGGGCACTATATTGGCCAGCCATGTAGTATACTGGTTTTCTTCGACAAAGCCTACATCAATCAGCTTGTCAACCTCTTTGTTAATCTGATTTATTAGTTCAGGACGCATTCTCCTGGAAGGCTGCTTTACAGGGTTAGCCTCTGGGTTTATTGCCAATCGGTGCTGTGCCACATCAGAACTCAGTCCCGGCATTTCATCATATGTCCATGCAAAGCAGTCTCGGAATTCCTTCAAAAACTGTATATACTGTTCCCTGGTAGCTGGCTCCAGCAGTGCACTGAGGAATGTCGGCCTTGGCTCATCTGCGGTTCCCAGATTTATTTCTACAAGCTCATCGACGGTGGCCTGACCTCCATCTTCGACCTCGGGCGGGGCTTCTTGCAAGTCAATGAAGCCTCCCGGGATATAATCTTCTTCAGTTTCATGATTTTCTGTTTCATCATACTGGTCATCAGCGGTTGTTGGCTCATCATATACGGCCAATATTGCTGTATTCTGTTCAGTATGCCCCGAGGACGTAACCGGATCAGCAGGAAACTCGAAGACGGAGTCTTCCGCCCTTAGAGGCTCTTCTGATGCAGACTCCCTTGAGAGATCATCATTCTGCAGAGCCCGGACTTCTTCTAGGATGCGCTCAAACTCCAGGCATTCCCTCAGCTCTTTGGCTGCTTGATCCTCATCTTGGGATTCTCGTGTCGAACTTTGCTTCAGCATGGAACAGATCTTCTTTGCAAGGTAGGTCTTCCCAGCACCAATCTTTCTTTGCTTCATCAGACGTCCCCGTCTCCGGCTGACTGTCTGGGGCTTCATTGTTCATTATGGATTGATAAATGATTTCTTCATCTTCCGAGGGGTACTTGTCATATCCCACCTTGGGAGGGTCTTCATGCTGGTAGGAGACAGATATGACATCCACCTCAGCTTCATAGTATTCTCGAAGGGTATAACCCAATCCTGGGTGCTGAGTGATCTTCCTCAGTTCTTTATTATCCCGAGGCGGATCCCATAGCTCCTGGGACGCCTACTTTTAGGCAGCAGGTTGTAGCGATGGCATCTACATCTTAGAGAACATCTGCGAAACCCGTCGGGTAGTATAGTCCAAGCCCGTAATCGGCACCATCTGGTTTGCAGCCTCTTCAGGGACCATGCAGTCTTGATCATCTTCCTCGACTGACTCCCCAGTGTAGAATATGGTAGGAGGCTCGCAGAAGCGAGGGACTTCCATAGTCGTCAGTGGTAGCACCGTCTGGTACTCAAGGCTGACGATGAGTTTAAATAAACCCTGCGGCACCTCCACTTGTGTGTACTTTTCTTTCATTTCTTCATTGATATCATACGGGTGAATGCTAGGAGGGGTGATCCGAGCAAAGTCACCGGCATAAGAGATGTGAGCTACCTCATGCTTTTTAATATAGCCCTTTGGTGGCGGTGGAGACCAATTTCTTACCTTCGTCGCCGGCTTCTTCTGGCTGGCCACAGCCTCTTTCTTTTCACCCTTCTGTGACACCTCGGTGTAGTAGGATGCATCGAGCATATGACACTCGAATACTTCGAAGGGATGCAGATCTGCAAACACCCTTTCTTCTTTTCCTTCATGGCAGTATTTGATGCACTGATGTAGCGTGGATGGCACTATCTGATATTCATGCAGCCACGGTCTCCCCAGCAGGGCCTTATACATGGTGTTGGAATCGATCACATAAAATCATACCACGGTAGTGAGGTCGCCCAATGTGAGGTTGAAATCAGCCACCCCAAGAGGTGTTTCACATTTCTGGTTGAACCCTGCAATCTTCATATCGCTGACCTTGGTAAACTACAGATCAAAGTAATATTTCTGATAGATGCGGTATGGGAGGATGTTCACAGCAGCCCCGGGATCTATCAGTATCCTGCTCAGCGGCTGACAGTTCAGGGAACCCTTCATATACAGCGGTCTATTATGACTGGAATTCGGGATTAGCATATCATCTTCTGTGAATGTGATCGATGGCCCAGAATTCACTTCTGTTAAGAGTGCTTCATATTGTGCCGGCGACTGCAAGGCATCCACAATTGCTTGGCAGGCTTCTTCACTCAGAGAGAGGATTTCCCAGATGGAGAACCTGGTAGGGAGCTTCTTCAGCATCTTCATGATTCGACTGCCTACCCGGACATTAGACAGTCTCATTTCTTCTGCCCATCGGGGTCTTGGAGGTTCATGTGGTGCCTGTGGCCTTTGCCGCCCAGTCCCAGTTTCATTCTCTTCCTCTGTTTCCCGGGAGGCTTCTTCTGTAGCAACAGCCCCTGGCTTTGCTAGAGTGTCACTTCCTTTATTTTCTTCATGCTGCTTCTGCTTCCTAACTGCAGTCTGCTGGCATTTATTGCTTTTAGCTGGAGCAGTGTGAGCCAATTGCTCATTCTCCAAACTGGACAAGAATTCCAGGAATGAAGGAGCTTCTTCTTTCTCTTGGTACAAGCTGGCAGGGGGAGGAACCTGGACACCTCGTGCCTCTGGTTCCGGGATCTGATAGGGTTGCTCCCCTCTGAATATAATATTATGATTAGCTGGTGGTGGGCGCCCCCATCTTTTCCCAGAACGTGTTGCATGGGCTGAGGTAGAGGCCTCAGCATGGTTGGCTTCTAGTGGGGCATTTGATGCTTCAGCCTCATCATCCTCCCCGGGCAAGGAAAAGAGCACTGACAGAGTGTTACACTGTACTGTCGTGACTTTCTTTCCCTTTTTGGACTTGGGCCGTCCTTCTTCTTCTGGGAATTTGGCTTTGACAGCTCCTGCCCCCAGAAGGGCTCAGTCTCATCTTTTCTTTGTTCTGCCTCTGGCTGCTCTTCAATTTTCAATTCTTCGAGCTGCTCCCAGAGTATACAGTCTTTTACCAACAGGTGTTTGGGCTTTTTCTGCTCATATTCATCGAGCTCATTGATATATTGTTGTAGACGCCTGGCTGCAGGACTTACTTCTTTATGTGCGGGTAGGGGAGTTTGTCTCCTCTGGTTGTGAGTAGGGATCCGGAAGACTGGCCCGGTCTCAGCTGTGTGCCATACTGGCTTTACTGGAGGCGGTTCAGGCCTTGGTGTGACACCTCGAATAATCACCCCGCTGGTGCTAGCTGTGGGAGTTTTCCTTCTATTCTTTATGGGTTTCGTCTGCCATCCCTCCTGATCCTTCAGTGGGGTGAGGAAACAAGCTTCATAGGTATGCCTGGTACATTCCTCAACGGCTTCCTTAGGCAGCTGCTGGTAAATTGAGATCATATTGGCGGCCATTTTGAATGCCGGAGGCTCATGTGGACGAGGTGGCTCTACCTGGTAATCTCCCAGCTGTAGCTCGCCCTTTTTTACCATGCCTTCCATAATATCTTTGAAGACGTAGCAATCTTCAATTGCGTGCCCCAGCGCACAGTGATATGGATAGAACAGTGGATCACCTTTCTTCGCCGCGTCATCGGGTCTCTTTGGCTCAGGCAATGTTACCTTGTTGAACTTGTATGCCCAGTTGAATAGTGCGGCTGTCTTATCTTTCGGGAAAGAGTACGTCTTTCTCATTTGTTTCTCAGAGAGACCTTATCTTTTCTTTCTACTGTGTCCTCAGGCGGGGGAGCTTCATCTGCCCCCTTCTTCCCCTTCTGCTGCTCGAAGGTTCTGAAATCGACGGTGTTAGCCTCAGAATGTGATGGTCGTCGATCATTAGATTTCCCTTTCGGCACAGTTGGAGCATTGGCGATGGGACGCTTAGACAGGAACGTCTCAACCTCCGCTACTATATTGTTCAATCGGTCAAATGTTCTGACATCTGCTCCAATCATCTTTTCCAGTACCTCTCTCCTGAGGCTCTGCTTACATATTTGCACTGCATCTTCTTGATGAGGAGGTCTTCTGCATCTCATAGCTAAGTTCCTCCACCTTTTGATGTAGTCCAGTGCTATTTCATCTTGCTTTTGCCTGGTTGCATATAGTTCGGCTATTATAATTTCTCTTTCCGTGACGTGAAATCTGTCACGAAACTTTCTTTGCATATCAGGCCAATCGGTCACTGACCCAGCCGGCAGGCTTGAATACCATTCAAAGGCTATCCCGGTGAGGGATGAGCCGAAGAACTTAAGCAGATAAGCTTCATCAGCTGCCAAGTCACCCATGATTGTGGTGTAGTAAGCTACGTGCTCTCTGGGAGAGCCCTGGCCATTAAACTTTTCAAACTTAGGCGGCTTACTGACGCCTGGAGGTAGTCTCTTAGTAGCATATTGAAAAGGATGTGGCACCTTGTACACATCATAGGTACTAACATCATCGCCAGTCTTCTCAGACAGCTTCATCTCCACAATTCTTTCAATCATCAGCTTGTGGGCTACGGCTGGATCTATGTCTTTTGGGAAGAAGTGAGCTTGTCGCTGACTATGAGGAGTTGTCATCACAGTGGCGCGCAAGGTGGGCGCGGTAGGCTGTGTCTGAGACGCAGAGGGCTGAGCTACTGTTTGCTGTGGAACAGGTTGGCTCGATGCTTTGCTCTTATCAGCCAGGAGAGGATTAGCTGGGATAGCCGTCTCTATTGAGCTCGAAGTATGCCCCACAGGCTCGGCTTGCTTGGAGACCGGTGTAGCTTCATGTCTCTCATTGAGCTGTCTTCTGAGAGCATTGATCTCCTGCTGGTATCTTCTGAACATCATCTGGATCATGGGATCCAGGGTGGACGGGATCTATACATCTTCTGAAGTCCCTTCAGCATCATCAATGAAGGGATTATCTTCCTCTTCCGTTGTTACCACATTAACTGTCATAGTGGTGATCTTGCAGGCTTCATCATCAGTTTTCATCTTATCTTTCACCGCTTGGCCTCTTCTTGTGACAGGCCCGGGTCTGGTTGCCAGCCTGAGTAGCTCGTCCGGTTGAGTTGGTAGCATGTCTTGCCCCCTGACAAGTCCAGCCATGTTACAGGTGAAGATCTGCATCTTTCCCTTCTGCCTGTAGACTTTTCTTTTTTCCTGGTCGAGGTATTTGAGTCGGTCAAAGACCGATATTCTTTCTTCAGGTTCTTCCCCACACAGGTCTTCTTTCCCATATCCGGCCCTGCGGCCTTCCCCATAGTCATTGGAATCGGAGGAGGAGACTCCGAGCATCACTTCTTGAAGGGTTTCTTCCTCTTCTTCATCCACGGTGCCCAGGGCACGGGATAATCTTTGCTGACCGAGGGCAGAGTTCCCCAGGTAGTGGAAGTAGTCTTGGACTACTTGTTTCATCTTCTCTGGGTTGTGCCTTTGTGGCTCTGGTTGGAGCATCAGTCTTTCCTGGCCTCTTTGCTGATGAGCCAGTCTTGCCACCTGAGCATTCATATGCTCGGCTTTGGAATATCTAAATATATCAACCTGTCTGGCATAGGCTCTTGGCCTTCTTGGAATGGCAGCAGCGACTGTTTCGCTTGTTCTCATTCTTTCTTCTTTCTCAAATCTTCTGTCGCCATCCTGGCAGCAGTTGGCAGCAGCATCATAGTTCTTCCTTTGCCATCTTCTGCCCCCAGCCCTGGGATGGGGGACCGAGAGGTCTTGCTTCTGCTCATATTTTCTGCCCCTCATCCTGGGGCGAACAGTGGTCAGATTTCTTTCTTCACTTTCTTTCTCATCTTTCTTACCCCAAGCCCTGGGGTAAACAGCAGCATCCTCTCTTATGTCTTTTCCTTCTCTTCTTCTGCTTCCTGCCCTGAAGCGGGCAACAACATCCTCGGTAGCTTTCCCCTCATCTCGAGTTGGGGCCCAGCTCTGAATCTTCTTTGGTCGCCAGACCTATTTATATCTTGCTGGCTTGGGCGCCAGCGGCTTCCTCTCGTCAGTTTCCCAGTTGGCCCTCCTGGTGGCCAGAACTTGGAACTTGTTGTCGATCTGGATGGTCGGGACGATTCTGTCATGCCGGACTTCTCTCGGGCGACCGTTGAGGTTCACCCTAACGTCACCCATTATCATCGTCTTCCCAGAATTTGAAAGACGACGGTCGGCAGCAGCATACCGGCTCCTCTGGTTAATTCTTTTCTTCATTTGGGCAGCAGCGGGGACCGTGTCCCTCCTTTGAACATGATGAACTTAGCAGGCGACGACTGTCGAGGTCGTCCTCTCTGGTAAGCTACCCTTGTTATCGGTAGTCTTCATCGGGGCACTTGCAGCAGTGCCTTGTTCGTTGTTGTCGATTTGCAGAAGGTCGGTGAAGACGAGGCCCAGGCAGTTGGGCAGCCCGACAGCAGGGGGCATCGACCCGAATGACAGCGGTGCCGCCAGGTAACCCTCTCGGACATGCACATCGATCGGTTGTTGGTCGAAGCATACGGACATGATTCCAGTAGTCATTGTAGATTCCTTAAAATAAGGAAAGCGCACAGAATCAGAAATTTGAGTGGGGCCCACTGGGCCTCCTATTTTTGGCGTAGAGATGAAGGGAGACTCGGTCCCACCGGGCGTGCCAGACTTGTGGAACGCGCTTTTTTATTTTTTATATATATATATAGAGAGAGAGAGATTTGTTATTTATTGATTTATTGGCGTGCCAGTCACGGGGTGACAATTTTATTATGCGCTCGATCTGACTATTAATCAGTCGATTGTGAAGTCCGAGCCAGGACCTGAAGTCCGTCATACCATAAAGGCTATGACGTTAATTACGCCCTTCCTAAGAAGGACAACCCTTGATTAAACGTCAAAAATAGGAGGAAGGTAGCGGCAAAAATAAGACTCAAATGAGAGAGAGGGTTGGTTCATCAGCAGGGCGTTAAATGGCCTGAGTGAAGCGAGGATACATCAAATGCGGAGCGAATCCGGCGGCATGTCCCCATTACCTTGGACTATGCCAGATGGGGATAGGAAACCACCCATGCAGTGGCAGGATGGGATCCGTAAAAGATCGGGTATATCTAACCCGGAATCCGGATAAGGACCGGTGCGACATGACACACCCTGTGCAGGCGCGATGTCTTATTGATATCCCCCTTCGGAAAACCATCGGAGAACATGCAAGGGCAGAACTCCATGGGCCAGCGGGGTTAGGAGAGAATACCATGATCACTCAAGGTGATGTGAATGAATTTTGGCAGCATATCCCCTTATCCTAGATTATGCCAAGAGGAGATAAGCCGTCATCCACGGGATGCCGGGATGAAAGTCGGAAAAGAAGGGGGCACCAGGCCCGGGGCCATTGCCCTCAGCCATAGCATCGATTGATGTTCCTTCGGAACCCGTCGGAGCACATGTAGTGACATAGCCCTTTAGGTCCATAAGGTTATAAAGAAATCCGGATCGGAACAGAACAATGTAGGGGAGGTCCTCCCCATTGATTTATTTCCTGAGGGATGCCAAATGCTTTCTGTATATTCCTCGGGTGGATACAACATGGGGATCAAGGTTCAGACCAAGAAGAAAGAGGTTCTCGGCGTGAGGGTTCAGAAATATGGCATGGCTTCTCGGCGCGGGCTGAAGGGAGTTCCCGGCGCGCCACGAAGGGGGCTCTCGGCATGTGCTGAAAGGGGGAAGATGAGGATCTCGGCGCGGGAGTTCCCGGCGCGCCCGGCGCCGGGAGAGTTTGGCGCCGAGAAGGTGCTGGGCTTGAGCGCCGTGAGGACTTATGGGGTTTTACGGTGCTCTGTTCTAGGGATTTTTCTCAGGATTCAGACAGTGGCTGGGGAATGGATTCAGGAGGCAAGTGAGGAAAGAGCCAGGGGCCTACCAGGTTGACAGCAGAGGGTCACAGATGAAAGGGGTTCGAGGAATCAGAGTCACCGGGCCTTCGAGCTCTCAGGAACAGGCTTCACGCCATCAGTATTGCCGACCATCCAGGAGATCGAGAGACGACAAACTCTGATCCCTGCAATGGCCCTAGTGGCTTGAGAAATTTGAGAAGAAAATCACGGACTCCGCGACGTTTAAATCATCGATGACATTGAGGGAGAGAGGGGGGAAACAAGGCCCAGAAATCCACAGTGAGGATTGGGGCTTTGTTGGCTCCGTCCCATCTTAAACAGGCATGCGTATAAACAGAAGGGATTATCAGAGTCCTAAGCATTCGAGCAATCAATGTATGCAGGGGACAACAGATACCCTGAGAGGGAGAGATAGAGAGGACAAAGCCCAGGGATCAATGGAGGTGAGGATCGGGGCTCTGTACCAACTCCCCCGGGGCTGCGAGAGAGGCAAACAGCAGGGAGTACCTATCAGCCGCCAGGACTACCGACAGACACCTGAAATCATGGACTCATCGATCAAAAATCCGCAACCGAAATGATAGCTACCACGATCATCAGAGAGGGGTGAGAGAAAGAAACTCGAGCTTCTACTCATTCCACCATCTTTATTATTCATACTTCATTGGCTACATCGAGATAACTCGGACGATAGTCGAAAGGAGACTTTGAACATCCTTCGAGTAGAAGAAATCCCACATACAAGGGTAAAAAGAATACATGAGAGAAGAAAAGAAAACCCGTTTGGAATAGTAGGAGGATGGGGGAGGGCGGAGCATTGACTCCTCTCCCTCCCCGAGCACCCCACCTTCTCCTTCTCTCGAGCTTCGCAGCAGCTTCTTCACTCGCTCCCATTTCTTTCTCTTTTTCTTTTCTATCTATTTTCTAGATGAGGTTTCTTCTTTTTTCTTTCTCTTCGTGTGTGTCTCCCTCCCTGCGTGATGAACAAGGGGGGGGGGGGGGGTTTATAGGCACAGCAGGTTCCCGGCGCGCATATTGCGAAGGCTCCCGGCGCGCATATTGCGAAGGCTCCCGGCGCGAAGGCTTCTCGACGCCAGTCTTGGGCCGTGGTGAAGGGCTTTCGGCGCCATGGCCCATTTAGGCCCCCGACTCCTTTTCTTATTGCTCTACTTCTTTTTATCACTAGGCTTCAGAGACGCCTAATCTATCTTTTCATTTGTCAGTCCTTCGAATCCGCAAGAACGGGTGAAGGTCTTTTTAGTTGATGGGTTGACATAATCTTATCAGAATACCTCTGGAGTTTTCATCAGTCAGTAGACTGTTCTTCATCAGTATTGCCGTCTGAGTGATGACAACATCGGACATCAGCTTGGCCGGGGAGGGCTTCAGCCGGGTGGTAGCTTTAGTGGCGACTATTTTGTAATTCTGGCTTTGCAGGAATCTCTGAGAGCTTCATGTCTGATTCAATCTTTTCTTCGGTCTCAGCTTTGTTCTCAGTTATATTTCAGGTGTCAACACTTCCCTTTGGCTTTTATAGCCTGCTTCCCCAATCCGGCCTCCACGGCCCGCTTCCCATAACCTTGGCTCATGTAGCCTGCTTACCTTCGGCCTTTGCGGCCTGCTTCCCAATTTGGCTCCCGCAGCCTGCTTCCCATAATTTCGGCTCTCGCAGCCCGTTTCCCGATATCTTTGGCCCTTGCAGCCTGCTTCACAAAACTCGGCCCTCGTAGCCTGCTCCCCAGAATTTGGCCTTCACGGCCCGCTTCCCATAATTTTGGCTCTTGTAGCCCGCTTCCCAATACCCTTCGCTTTTATGGCCTGCCTCCCCAATTCGGCTTCCATAGCCTGCTTCCCAACTTTGGCTCTTGTAGCCTGCTTACCTCGGCCCCCATGGCCCGCTTTCCCAATTTTGGCTCTGGCAGCGTGCCCGCTCCCCAATTTAGGCTTTTGTAGCCCGCTTTCCCAATTCGTGGACACTAAATAAATTCTCACCCCATGTTTACGTGTAGGGGAATATAGAAGGGAGAAAAGAGAAGAGAAGGTGAAAAGAAGAAGAGAGGAAAAAGAAACACTCTTGAAGTGCTCCAACGGGGTAGTAGCCTGCAATGTCTCCAGCGGCACACTACTAAGTTCCCTCAGCGGCACACCCATTGTGAAGCCTCCAGCGGCACTCCCTTCTGCCGCTCCAACGGTACACTCCCGGCGCCCCAGTGGCACACCGATGACATGCCCCATCCGGCACGCTCCCACGCGCCCCCGGCGGCACACCTTCGGAGTGCATTACGTGGCACACCTTCCTGTGCTCTCTCCCAGCGCGCCCTTCAAGTGTCCCGGCGGCACGCTCTAGCCAGCCCTTCAGTGGCACCCCGCCCCCCGCCCCCCTTATACGGCAAAAAAAAGGGGAAGAGCAAAAAAAGGGGGAAAGAAAAAAGTGGAAAGACAGTAAAAGAGGAAGAGAATAAAAAAGGAAGGGAAGGAGGGGATTTCGACAAAAAAAAGAAAAAGAAAGAGAGAGAAGAAAATAAAAACGGAGAGGAAGAGGAAAAGAAAAAGAGAGAGAAAGAAAGAGAAAGAAGGGAAAATGATAATAATAATAATAATAATAATATATATGTATATACATATGTCTCCCGTATGCACGCCCCTACGTACCGACGGACATCCGCACGGGCAAAGACGGCTCCACCACTACGTTGGCGTCAGTTCCTTGCCAACAAATAAGTCCTTTTCCGGCGCAAGGCTTTGTGCCCTAGCCACCCGCTCTCACACAATATTGCCATTACATACCCTACGTCCGAATCGACAAAAAAAAACCCCCGTTGCGTTGGCATTAACTTCTTGCCAACGAATGAACCTTATCTTTCGGCACAAGCCTTCGCGCCCTAGCCACCTTCTCTCATGCAAAATCACCGTCACGGGCCTTACGCCCGGATCGGCAGAACCTCTATCCTTGCGCTGGCATTCATCCCTTGCCAGCGAATAAACCCCTTTCCGGCGTAAGGCTCCGTGCCCTAGCCACCAACTCCATACAATATTGCCATTACGGACCCTACGTCCGAATCGGCACGAATTCTCCCGTTGCACTGGTATTTTCTTCTTGCCAACGAATGAGCCTTACCTTCCGGCGCAAGGCTTCGTGCCCTAGCCGACGCTGGCGTATCACTCGCTCGTCAAAAAGAAAAGAAAAGAAAAGAAAGTGGGGTTAAAAAATAGAGGTGCCCCGCCAGACTTGCCCCTGCAAGGGGACAAGGGCAAAAATGGCAACAACCCAGCTGTGGCGAAAACCCGAAGGGGCACTACAGGCAAAATCGGCTACCCCGCCGCGTGAAAACCCGAGAGGGCGCGTGGGCAAAAGCAAGAGGGGGCTGGTGCCGGTGAAAACCTAAAAGGGCGCTTGTACCGGTAATGTGATTCAAAAAAAAAGGAGAAAAGAAAAGAGACAAAAAGAGAAATAAACTACGTCAGCCCCCGGCACCCTGTCGGCACTGACGAAGAGACAAAGAGATCAACAAACCAGGTCAGCTCCCGACACCCTGTCGGCACTGATGAAGAGACAAAGAGATCAATAAACCAGGTCAGCTCCCGACACCCTGTCGACACTGACGAAGAGACAAAGAGATCAACAAACCAGGTCAGCTCCCGACACCCTGTCGGCACTGACGAAGAGACAAAGAGACCAACAAACCAGGTCAGCTCCCGGCACCCTGTCAGCACTGACGAAGAGACAAAGAGACCAACAAACGAGGTCAGCTCCCGACACCCTATCGGCACTGACGAAGAGACAAAGAGACCAACAAATCAAGTCAGCTCTTGGCACCCTGTCGGCACTGGCGAAGAGACAAAGAGATCAACAAACCAGGTCAGCTCCCGACACCCCTTCGGCACTGACGAAGAGACAAAGAGATCAACAAACCAGGTCAGCTCCCGACACCCTATCGGCATTGGTGAAGAGACAAACAGATCAATAAACCAGGTCAGCTCCTGGCACCCTGTCGGCACTGATGAAGAGACAAAGAGACCAACAAACTAGGTCAGCTCCTGAAACCCTGTCGGCACTAACGAAGAGACCAACAAACCAGGTCAGCTCCCGACACCTTGTCGGCACTGGCTAAGAGACAAAAAGATCAACAAACCAGGTCAGCTCCCGACACCCCGTCGGCACTGGCGAAGAGACAAAGAGATCAACAAACCATGACAGCTCCCGACACCCTATCGGCACTGACGAAGAGACAAAGAGACCAGCATACCATGTCAGCGCCCGACGCCCTGTCAGCACGGTTGAAAAAGAGAAGAAGAGACCAACATGCTATGGCAGCTCCCGATGCCCTGTCGGCACTAATGCAAAAGAGAAGAAGAGACCAACACGCTACGGCGGCACCCGACGCCCTGTCGGCACTAATGAAGAGGAGAAGGGACAAGCATGCTACGTCAGCACCTGACACCCCATCGGTGCCAATGAAGAGAAAAGAGACCAGTACACCCGCGGGCACCGCCCAACTCATCCTTTGCCTGCGCTACCCGTGGGTGGGGGGCATTTGTGGACACCAAAAATTGCACACATAGATATCCAGCTCATCCCAGCATTAACAACGGCACCGAGTGAAGAAGCTTCGGAGGGACTGGTCATCTGGACTCCGCAAATATGCACACTACCATGAAGCCGTCTCCGGAGTCACGACAGTGAAGAGAAATCAACCACCAAAAGCCCCCACAATCCATGGGGCTCGAAGAAAATTAAATGGGCCACAACTCGTGCTCACAACGGGCTCAGAACTGCCCATTTTAGCCCTTCAGCGGTACACCCCTTGGGCCTTCAGCGGCACAGCCCTTGGCCCTCCAGCGGTACACCCTTGGGCCTTCAGCGGCATAGCCTTTTGGCCCTTCAGCGGTACACCCCTGGGCCTTCAGCGGCACGCCCTTGTGCCCTTTCAACGGCACACCCTGCAAGCCTTCAACGGCACACTATTTCAAGCCTTCAACGGCACACTATTTCAAGCCTTCAACGGCACACTATTTCAAGCCTTCAACGGCACACTATTTCTGGCCTTCAGCGGCACGCCCATTTGGGGCTTCAGCGGCACGCCCATTTGGGGCTTCAGCGGCACACCCTTTTGGCCCTCCTGCGGCACACTTATTGAGCCCGCCAGCGGCACAGCGTGCAGGCGTTTCAACACCCGAACGACGTGATGCCCATGCCCTACGTATCCTTGGCGCGCAGTGAGCTATCCGAGGTGTCAACCAGAGGTTGGGCCACGTAGGCTACTTCCCTGACATCCAGGACGGGGGAAGTCAAACCCCATCATGACTAGCCGCTTCTCGCCTCCGACTGCCGTGCTCAAGGGCTCCCGCTACTGGGAGTATAAAACCACGCCCATTCCGGCGAAGAGAAGGGAGACGAACAGACGGGGAGAAGAGGAAGGAGGAGAAGAGACGAACATAAAAAGCCACCTACAAGAAGAAGGAGAAGAGAGAAGGGAAGGGCGAGTCTTCCGACAACCACCAGGCATAGAAAAGAAAGAGAGAGAGAGAGAGGCTTCATGTAGCGGGGAAGTAGGGAAGAGCAGGGAGTAGTCACCCTTGTTCGGCCCCAACACTCCCCCCCATTTCCTTCTTTTTTTTATTTTCATGATCTCCTCCCCTCCTCTATCCGTAGTGTCAGCATGAATGTGTTTTGCAATGTATATGGCTGGCCGTGGTCGTTCCTCTTCGTGAATAAAAATCACCCTTCTTGGGTTTCTTGTTGCTTCCGTTGGTTTGTGCCAGTGTGCATGGTATGTTGTTCACTTTCTCTCCTTCTTCGGTGCCTTGGAGTCTCCATGTCGGTATCGTTCCCCTGCACGATCCATGGCCTTACGGTTAGTCTTCGGCCCAAGGGAGTTTATCCTTCTGTTCTCTCGGGGCTTCGTGAGCTCGATGCCCTCCTTCCTGGCCTCCAACCTCAGCCGTTTAACTAGAGGGAGAGGCCTCCTTCTTCTTCCCTTGAACATCCTGCCACTGACGCCCTCCTTGGCCTTCCCCCTTTCTTCAATCCCCAGCCCACCTGGCTAAGCCCCTCGCTGATACACCTTCAGCGGCCTTCGCCGGCACGCTTCATTTGGCCCTCAGCGGCACACCTTTGGCCGCTCTTCGCCGGCACGCCCCTAGCGGGCCTTCAACGGCACACCCTTCTAGCTCCCTGCCTGGCACACCCTCCAATCCTCTCCTTTTGCCCGGTGCACCCCTAGCCAGTCCTAGAATCGTCTTCCCATCGTCATTTCCCCCGGGTTTTCCGAAGTTTTCTTAAGGTGTTGCCACCCAAGGGCGCCCACCCCCAATTGTCGGGTTCCGCCACTCCATGTGGGCACGTTCCCTGTATCTCCCTTACGCTCAGGTCAAGGGGAGATGCTGCCGAATTTTTGTTAGAAAATAATAAGACATTAAAAGGCAAAATGATGCAACAAACAAATGGGATAATAAATACACACCAAAAGACAACAAAAGAAACAAATAAATAGAGCAACAACAGATTGCAAGAAGAAGGAGAAAAGATTTGTATAAAACTACGCAAAAATCAAAGAGAAGAAGAAAAGAAAAGCCTTAAAAACAAGTAACAGAGGAGTGGGCCTTCATCGGCACGTCTGTCCCAGCCTTCGCCGGTACGCCCTCCACCCTCGTTGGCCGGTACACCTCTAACCTTCCTTCAGCGTTACGCTCTAACAACCCTCCAACGACACACCTTCTCGACCCTTCAGCGGCACACTCCTCTCACCCTCCGAAGTGGAACACAATGTATAGACTTTAGATTGATGCACGAACATAGCAACAAGCAATGTACAGACTTTGAGCTGCAGTGTACAGACTTTGAGTTGGCCAACGTACAGACTTTGGGCTGGCCAATGTATGGACTTTGAGCTGCAATGTATAGACTTTGAGCTGCAATGTATTGACTTTGAGCTAGCCAATGTATAGACATTGAGCTGGCCAACGTACAGACTTTGGGCTGGCCAATGTACAGACTTTGAATTGCAATGTATAGACTTTGAGCTAGCCAACGTACAGACTTTGGGTTGGCCAATGTATGGACTTTGAGCTGGCCAACGTACAGACTTTGGGCTGGCCAATGTATGGACTTTGAGCTGGCCAACGTATAGACTTTGAGCTGCAACAAATGGGCAATGTACAGACTTTGAGCTAGCCAACGTACAGACTTTGGGCTGGCCAATGTATGGACTTTGAGCTAGCCAACGTATAGACTTTGAGCTGCAGCAAATGGACAATGGACAATGTACAGACTTTGAGCTGGCCAATGTATAGACTTTGAGCTGCAGCAAATGGACAATGGACAATGTACAGACTTTGAGCTGGCCAATGTATAGACTTTGAGCTGCAGCAAATGGACAATGTACAGACTTTGAGCTGGTCAACGTATAGACTTTGAGCTACAGCAAATGGACAATGTATAGACTTTGAGATGGCCAATGTATAGACTTTGAGCTGCAGCAAATGGACAATGTACAGACTTTGAGCTGGCCAATATACAGACTTTGAGCTCCAGCAAATGGACAATGTACAGACTTTGGGCTGACCAACGTATAGACTTTGAGCTGCAGTAAATGGACAATGTACAGACTTTGAGTTGGCCAATGTATAGACTTTGAGCTGCAGCAAATGGATAATGTACCGACTTTGAGCTGGCCAACGTATAGACATTGGGTTGCAGCAAATAGACAATGTACATACTTTGAGCTGATAGATGCATAGACTTTGTATGCATGCAACCAGCCAATGTATAGACTTTGAGTTGCAGTAAATAGACAATGTACAGACTTTGAGCTGATGAATGTATAGACTTTGTGTGCAGCAACCAGCCGATGTGCAGACTTCGTGTCGCAACGACCAGCCAATGTATAAACTTTAGGCTGAGGGACGTACAGACTTCGTGTGTGCTAGCAGCCAGTGTACAGACTTTGAGTTGCAGTAAATGGACAATGTACAGACTCTGCGTGTGTGCTAGCAGCCAATGCACAGACTTTGAGTTGTAGCAAATGGATAATGTGCAGACTCTAGCAGACGATGTACAGACTTTGAGTTAGCCCGGCACGCTCATCTCCTCCCTTCGCCAGCGCTCTTTGGAATGTCTTCATCAGCATGCCACCCCCCTTTCTTCACCGGTACACTATCTCTGGGCTTCCCCTACACGCTCCAAGCTACCCTCGCCGGCACGCTTCCTGCCGTCCTCGCCGGCACACTCCTTCAGCCCCGCTTAACCCCCCAACGGCCCACTTTTCCTTCCAAAATAAATATATATATAAACATATATAAATATGTCATGATAATGATAATGATAATAATGATAATAAATTAATAAAAAAATGATGATAAATAAATAAACCTAAATATACATATATGAGAAATAAACCAAAAAAATGTGAAATAATAATAATAATAGTAAGAAAAAGGAAAGGGAAAATATAATAGTAATAATAATAAACAAAATAGAGAAATCATCCAAAATAAATACATAAAAGGGAAATAAGCAATAAAATATATATATGCACATAATTTAAAACCCAGATAAAAAAATGGTAAAATCCACTCTGCAGCCCCGTCTCTCTCGTGATCCGGTGCTGAAGGAACAACAATGTCGCCCTTCCAGGTTGGGCCTAAGTCCTGGTAATTATCCCGAAATGGCCATGGCCCGACCTCACCTCGGGCTGACATTCCGATTAAACCAGACTCGTTTCTCAGGCCGGATCCTTTCCGAGCAACTACTAAAATTGCCGCACGCTCGGCAGACATTTGAACGGGTTCACCTCGGTTTTTGCCGCGTTTCTATTACGGACCTGTGTCTGAACATGAAAAGACCCGTGAGCAACCAATATGGCCGATGGCTCCCTCCCTGACATGGTCGTGAGTCGGTATTGCTCCGGGCCGATAGCCCGTTAAATGGGATTCATTCTAATGGGATTCGTTCCCGTTCTTTCATTGAAACTACCGTAGACTCGGCATACATTTGTACGGGATCGTTTCCATCCACGTTGTACTTTCAATATGGGCCCTTACCCGAACATGAAAAGGTCCGTGAGTGACTGACAAAATCGGAATAGAATGAGACGGTCCTCGCCACACCTGGACCCCTTCCATGGGAATATCAATAAGACCTCCGTGGGCCACGCTTAGACCTCGGGTCCGTCCCAATCGTGGTCGCCGTTCGGCTCATATCCTTGGTCTACAGCCCGCTCCCTTCGAACACGTTTTCGGTTTTGGAGTCTAGTCCTGGGACTCTCCCCCGTTTTGGAGTCTAGTCCTGCAGACTTCCCGCGACGATCGCACTTTTCCTGAGCCAGACATTCGTCCGAATATTAAATTGTCAGCACATGACCGACATGACCGCGAATGCTTTCTTCTCACCCTCATGCGAGGATTTCAATACCTCGTAATATACCTTCCATGCAATCGATTCCCTGGCCATGAGGCCCTGATTTCCGACGATTAATCAAGGGTGTTCCCTCGTATGGGGGATGTAAATGACGCCATGACCTTTATGGCGCGGTGGGTTTTGGTCCCGACACGAACTACACAATCATCTGACGAAGTCAGATCGAGCGCACCATGGGCTCTTCGGGGCCCGAATAAATCGTCACTTCGTGACTGGCACGTGCACGCACATAATAAACTAATAAATAAATAAAACCACATCTTTTAAGTAAAAAGTGCATCCACAGGCTCCCGT
Organism: Amorphophallus konjac; assembly: GCA_022559845.1. Lineage (NCBI taxonomy): Eukaryota > Viridiplantae > Streptophyta > Magnoliopsida > Alismatales > Araceae > Amorphophallus > Amorphophallus konjac. The sequence goes on along the minus strand of JAHNEJ010001887.1, from coordinate 85,547 downwards.
CATCCCTGGACCCTATACATGGGGATATCAATAAGGCCTTCGTGGGCTATGCTGGGACCTCGGGTCCGTCCTGATCATGGTCACTGTCTGACCCATATCCTCGGCCTATAGCCCGCTCCCTTTGAACACGTTTTCGATTTTGGAATCTAGTCTCGGGACTCTTCCTCGCTGCCCTCCGACACCGAGAACATTAATGATGCCCACGCAAGCCCCATTTGGACCGCGGGAGGCCCCCCCGGTATGGTCCCGACTCGATCTCACACTGGGCTAATAAATTCGCTAGTTTCCTGCTACACTAATCGAGATTTAACCGAGGGTTTTCAGTGTCTCGGAATAACGTATTTGCCGTATCACGGCATACATATATTCCAAGTCCTCTTGCGACGATTATGATATTCTCAAGTCGGACACCCGTCCGAATATTAAACGGTCTCCCGAATGACCGACACGTTTCGAACGTCCGCTTCCCTAGACACAGGGCTTTTCAGCCGATTCAAGGGATATTCCCTCGTTGCCCCTTTGCACCGAAAATATTAATGACGCTCATGCAAGTCTTGTTTCAACCACGGGGGGCCCACCGCAGTATGGTCACAACTTGCTCTTGCACCGGGCCAACAGATTTACTGGTTTTTGACAGCTCCAACCGAGGCTCAGCCGAACATTTTCCGCTCTTTCGAACAATAAATTTTCCGTACCTCGGCACACATGCGTTTCGGTTTTCCCGCGACAACCGTGATTTTCTCGAGCCGGACATTCATCCGAACATTAAATGGTCAGTACACGACTGACATGACCGCGAATGGTTTTCTTCTCACCCCCGCGCTAGGATTTCAATACCTCGTAATAGACCTTTCATGCAATTAATTTTTTGGCCATGAGGCCTTGAATCCCGGCGATTAATCAAGGGTGTTCCCTCGTATGGGGGATGTAAATGACGCCGTGACCTTTATGGCGCGGCGGGTTTTGGTCCCGACACGAACCACACAATCGTCTGACCGAGTCAGATCGAGCGCACCATGGGCTCTTCGGAGCCCGAATAAATTGTCACTTTATGACTGGCACGCCCACGCACTTAATAGACGAATCAACCATTCCCGAATAGACGAGCATAATAAACGATCGAAAAGTGCGTCCACAGCTCCACGAACCCGCGGCTGAGCTTCCACGCACCACCGACACTCGATCCTCGACCCGTTCCCCATTCCTCGCCTCCCGCCATCGCCGCCTTGCCCTCCTCCGCCAACGTTGGCCACCCGGGGAGAGGGGGAGAGAAAGAGATGAGAGAGAGTGAGAAAGAGAGGATGAGAGGGGGAGAGAGAAAAATGGTTAATATATAGAAAAACCTGGAAATTATCAAAATTTTAAAAATTATGAAAAATTACCTCCTCGATCCTCGAGAGGAGCACAACGCAGTGGTAACATCTCGGAGTCAGAGAACGCCACGGTTCGCCCTGCATAGAGTTCCAAAAGCACATGAGGGAAAAACATGTGTAAAGCACAAAATACACTCTGAGACACTAAAATAATCCAAAAAATATCTGAAAAAAAATCTGGGGCATTACATTTAGTGTTAGAACTTGAGGCACATGCTGAAGACACAAAAGTGACAGTTTTTAAGCCAATCTTCTTTTTGTTTGTGGGATTGAAACCCAACCCTTCCTTGTTGAAATTTATTTTTGTACCCAGCAATGTATCTTGGTTTTCCCTGCCATCTACAAATTTCTCCAAAGAACTGTGTTTATCTTTCTGCTCTTTTTGAAGTTTTTCAACATCTTCAAGTAGTTTAGAGTTTACTCGTTTGACAGCCTCATATTTTTCATTAGTCAATTTGCTATCTTTTTCATAACTTTGCATTTTTTCCAGCTCATCAATTTCATCCCTCAAACTTTCATTTTCAACTTCCATATCTCTCATTTCATTTCTCCCTTGTTCCATGTCCTCAATCATTTTCTTCAGATCTTCAATTTTAGATTTTAGTAAGCTATGATCATGCCCAGTTTGATTAATTTTCTTTTTCAAAGCCTTGTTTTCCTTTCTGTACATGTCATATTTTTCCACAAGCTGAATGTAGGCTTCTTACCAATCAACAATTGAAAAATGCTCAAAAGGGGAACGCACCTCAGATTCTTCATCCCCATTTGCCATGAGGCAAATGTCTTCTGTTTCATCCTTTGAGGAGCTTGTTCCATCTTCCTCTTCTTCCTCGTCACTCCATGTACATAACATGGCTTTGTTCTTCCTCTTCCCTTTCAATTTCTTAGAGGCTTTCTTCACTCTTTCAGGACAGTCAGTTCGGATATGCCATGGTTTGTTGCATGAATTGCAAACAACTCTGTCAGATTTGTTTACATTTTCAGGTTTAGTTTTGTAACCTTTCTTTACCTGAGGCTTCCATTTCATTAAGCCTTTACCTTCATTTTTCAAAAAATGTCTGAACTTACGAGTGAGCAGGGCCACTTGTCACTGGATTCTCTAGGCTTTCATTTCCTCATAAATACCATGGAATGCCTCTGATGATTGGTAGAACCAAAAATATTTATTTTGCAGGGGTTATCAACACTATTCAAAAGAGAATCTCTGGGTGGAAGGCCAACCTTTTATCCCAAGGTGCCAGATTGGTTCTTATTAGGCATGTTCTTGCTTCACTACCAATTTATTCACTGTCTTCTTCTCCTATGCATATTGGTATCCATTATCAGATAGAGCAAGCCTTTGCTAATTTTTTTTGGGGGTCCTCACCCTTTGGCAAAAAGAGACATTAGAAATCCTGGAGGGCTGTATGTAGGACTCAGTCCAAAGGGGGTCTTGGCATCATGTCTCTCAGGATTATGGAAACTGCTCTCCGAGTTAAAATGTTGTGGAATGCTATTCACACTGATTCTCTTTGGGCTTCTTATTTTAGAGCCAAGTATCTATATAAAGGACACCTCTGAGAGGCAAACTTCAGAAACATGAAGGGTTTTGCGCGAAGAAGCTGGCTGAAGGCTAAGGCCTACATACTTCAGTTCAAGAAAGTCATTATTGGGAATGGCACTAATACCAATTTCTGGTATGACAATTGGATGGGTAAACAGTGCTTATATAGCTATGTCCCTGATGGTCTTATTCCGAATCCAGAAGCCTCTGTTAGAGATACCATTCTGAACCCTACTTCAGAAGATTCTGCCCTGCTGAATGCCTTGGCTCCTAATGATATCCAGCAAGCTATCAAAACTGTCAGCTTAAATCAGGAAATGGACTTGGGCATCTGGAGTCCCTCTCCATCAGGTCAGTGTACAGTTGCTTCCACCTACAAATCAATCACTCACAGTCACCAGCTGTCTAGTATTCCCTGGAATCGACTGTGGTCCACTTGGGTTCCTACTAAAATTTCAGTCCATCTATGGAAGATTTTGAATAACTGTCTATCGACTGATGATAATGTTCAAAGAGTTGGTGTTGTCCTCTATTCAAAATGCTCATGCTGCAGGGTTCCGCAGGTGGAAAACCCCATTTATTTATTCATTAACAGTGATATTGCTATCTCTATCTGGACTGCCTTTTCAGCAGCAGGTTTGCATTTTGAAGGGTGAAATACCAGGGAATTCATTCTAAATGCTATCAGCCATGCTCAGCCTGGTTCGACCTTTGCTCTCTTCACCCTTGCCTACATTGGATATGGAATGTGGGAAATCTGGAAAACCAGGAACATCATAAAATATGAGGACAAATCTTTTTCCAAACCAAATCTCATCCATCATCTTATGTCCCAAGTTAAGACAGTATGCTCGGCTGCTGCCCTCAAGGAATCAAAGTCTTCAAACCAGAAAATCTTGGATCACTTTGGAATCAAATATCAAGCACCCGGTAGTCATCAAATGAAGATAGTGAGATGGATTTGCCCGCCTTGGCCATCTATAAAACTAAATACTGATGGAGCCAGCAAGCTATCTGGAGACACTGGAGGAGGTGGTATTATCAAAGACCACAGAGGCAAGGCTATTATTGCATTCTCTCATTTTTATGGTCAATCCAACCCACTCATAGCTGAAGCTCGTGCCCTTCTTGATGGCATCAAATACTTGAAGACTGTGAACTCAAATCCATCCCTAATTGAATGCGACTCTCCCACCCTTGTCCGTATTGTTAAAATGGATACTCATTGCCCTTGGTCTATTCTTAGCGTTGTCAGAGAAATCTAGAACATTATATCTCAGCAGGATTCTTTGTCTCATATCTACAGAGAAGCCAATTCTGTTGCAGACCTGCTTGCTTCATTAGCTTGCACCACTAAATGTAATTCTTTTTATTCTTACGATGAGCTACCTTCCATTATAAAAGGTGCGGCTCGGCTGGACTCACTAGGCTTGCCTAGTATCAGATTGATGTAATTCATTTTCTCTATTAATGAAATTATTGCCTCCTAGTGGTCTGATGGTGGAGTGGCCTTCTCCTTACCGATGGTAAGGGGTGCACTCTCCCATTGTCTTCTAGGTTAGGCTCTTCTATTAAAAAAAAAAAAAGCAGGGCCACTTGATCTTCATCTTGCTCATTGCAAGAGGTCTCACCTTCCTCGAAAGTAGCTTGAGTGCTATGTCTAGCCTTTAAAGCCAGAAGCTTTGTCTTATTCACCTCAGCTTCCCTATTTTTCAAGTTTATCTCATAGGTCATAAGGGACCCTATGAGTTTATCCACCTTGGTTGTTGAGAGGTCTCTTGACTCTTCTACAACAGTTGCCTTTGTGTGCCAGGCTGGAGTTAGTGACCTTAAAATTTTTCTTACAATCTCATGTTCTGAATATGTCTTTCCTAAATCAGTCAGACTGTTAGTCAGCAGAGATAGATGAGTGTAAATATCTAAAATGGATTCTTCAGGCTTCATCCTAAACATCTCATATTCTATAATGAGTAGGTTGGCCTTTGTCTCACGTACCTAAGATGTGCCTTTATAGATTACCTCTAATCTATCCCACATCTCTTTGGCAGTGGTACATGTAGACACTCTTGAGAACTCCGCTGGAAGTAGAGAGCACTGCATTAAATGCTTGGCACCCTAGTTGAGTGTAGATCTTCTTCTCTGCTCCTGAGTCCAAAGCTCTTAATCTGGAGGTAGCTCGAAGGGAACTTTGCTCACCACCTTCCACATCTCATAGTCTTATGCCCGAATAAACACTTGCATGCGATTTTTCCAGTAAGGATAATTAGTACCCGTGAAGAAAGGTGGCATGTTAACAGAATGACCCTCAGACATTTGACCCCTTCATGCCATTCCACTGTTTCTCTCAAGGTCGTTGGACCCTTGCATGAGAGATTGGCTCTGATACCACGTGATGTGTGGGAATGGCGGATCTAGAGGAGAGGGGTGAATAGATCAGCCCCTTTTTTTTTAAAATAAGCACAGCGGAATATAAACAATGCTAATACACAGGAGGATCCACAAGAGTGGAAACAATGATAGCTATGTAGATGACCTACGCATGCATCTACCGCAGGACAAACACACAAGCAAGCCACACAAGACAAGGTTTTTAAGGTGGTTTGGACTCAACCCAGAGTCCTGCATCCACCCCTCACTCAAATGAGTGAGGCTTCCCTAGTGCAACCGCACTGAACACTGCTGACACACATCTTACGGGCTTCACAAAGCCAATGCTGACACACAGCTTATGGGCTCACTAGCCAACCGCTGACACACAGCTTATGGGCTTACAAAGCCAAGCCATAGACCAGAACTACCTTATGTCTATCTTCCTACAGCACCCTGTAGGGACCAAACAAAGTATGAAGTGTTCAAATGAAGAAAGGTAACCCAAATGAAAAACCCAGATGATGAGGACATCACTCGCGATTCCCTATGGCTTGGCACTTCCCTCCCACCCGGGAGCAGCTAGGAGGCCGTCTCTGTTCTAGAGTGGATCTCAGAATCTTTTCCTAGGTCACTATGTGATTTTCCCCTTTCATTACCATGTACTTTTGTCTTTTATTTGAGTCTTGTACCTAGGTTTTTAATTAATTGTCCTTAGTTGAGTCATATGAGTCTTTGTGCTTGTTAATGGGCCTTTACCACTGGGCTAGGCCCATGGGCGCACCCCCCCTTCCCCTTGGCTTTTGTGTTAGTATGTGAAGTGTTGAGGACCTATTTGTAAAAGGGATTTCCCTATAAATAGGGCCCCAACCCCTCCCCTTATGGTTAATGAAAAATTATTGAAAGTTTGCATCCACTTGAGTCTATCTCTCTCTCTCACTCTAATTCTCTCTCTCTCTCTCTCTCTCTCTCTCTAGTTCGAATCCCATCTCTCTCCTTACCCTTGCCACCTCATTTGCCACCTCAGCAAGCCTCTTCACCTCCCAAGACCCCCCATTACTTCACCATTAACAATCCCTCCTCCCCAAGCACCCTTTCACCTTCCCAAGGCAGCCCTCCCTCTTACCTAAGCAACCTTCCACCTCCCAAGGACTCTTTCCCCTCCCCAAGAAGCCCCTTCACCTCCCTAGGTCGACCACCCCACTCCCCCCTTCCTCCCAAATTCGTCCACCATCCATCCACCCCCATCCATTGCTTAGGCCGCACCCTCCACCCACACACACACCCTTGCTGCATCCACCTTCTTCACCCCCCCCCCCTGCAGATTTCGACCACTCCTCCCCTCCTCATCCCTCTACACTCCACACAAGAGCCCCACCACTCCCCTTGGCCGCACCTCACCCACTTTCAATCACCCAAGAAGTCTTCTTCCCCGTCCTCCTAGTTTCAGCTTCGTGTGCAGGCCGACTTGCAGATCAACCTCCAGTTGCAGCGACGACCACAGCTCCATCCTGGTTCTGCTGAGGGCGTATCCTACATCCCTGGAAAGAGCTCCAAGTCAGCTTCGAAGGCGAGGTGGTTTCACTCGTTCTGAGATCGGAGCTGCTGGCTAGGGCGATTCTCCCACAGTCGCGCAGGGAGGACTCCATCCCACACCAGAACCGACAAGAACAGGGTGCCACGATCAACCAAGGCTGAACCAGGCTCGGGTTTCTTCATCAAAGTTCTGCTCCTCTCCGTCCCCTTTCAGGATCAGGAAGCGGTTCGCCATTTGGACTCCGTGGGACAGAGTTACGAATTTTCTCCCTCACACTGTCCAGGTCAGTTTTCTCTGGCTGCATCAACCAGAGTTCACTCTTCCCAGGACCCACGTCACCACCGAACTGGGATCGTCGCCCCACCACTTCCTGCTGTTAGCTACTTCAACCACGAAGACAACGCCGCTGGTTTGGTGCCATTCGGAGTTTGGGAGAGCTCACCACAGTGTCTGCAACCTACTGCTACAGAACAGGTCCGGCCAGAGACCACAATTGCTGCCTCGGTCCAGTCACAGGTGTCGCCAGTCTCCGACTCCAGAGGCCGTCAAAAAATTCAGACATCACCAGCATCAAGTCAGGGAACTCCAGGAGGTGGAATCGTCGTAATCGGAGTCCGGGCTAGCTCGGGACGGCGGCAACAGCGGCTTCCCTTCCAGAAGTCCAACCGGCTGCATCAACTTCCTTAGTTCTCTTCTACCCGCTTTGGCCCATCCTCCCCTCCCCGCTTGGCTGGCTGAAAGCCCCACCCTGTGAGGTGGTAGTGTTTGGAATGTAAAATCATTAACCCCCACCCCGAGAACCCCCCTCCTGCGTGAGGTGTAGTTGTGTAATCAAATTCTCGCAGGTGAAGCCTCACCGACGCAGTGTGCGGGGAACACACTTCCCCGCTCGCCCTCGTCTTCGAGCGAAGTCGGCTTCCTCAAGCCGGCTAGGTGAGCCTCTAAAACCTTGCTCCGTCATTTCTGTTCATTTCATATCCGTATCATTAGTCCGCTGGTCGGTGAGGAAGAGAGCTCGATCCCGGATCCACCTTTGCCGTGTGGTCACCGTGGCTAGTGAGTGAGTGTCCTAGTGCTCCAAGGCACCCCGGCCGCCCGTGATTGTGGGCCTTCAACCTTTGGGAGGGACAACTTAGCAAGTGCTGGTCCTCTAACCGGCTAGGGGCTAGACCCACTATTCTACTCGGCATCACCGAGTCACCTAGGGAATCGGGTGCGCGCGGTGTTCGGCGTTTTATGCTTGATCTCTTATTTGTGTGTTCTTGCGAATTTAGTCCAAGGGTCTCATTTCATCTTGCTGCATTTGGTGTCACATCAATTGGTATCAGAGCAAGTTTTAGACTTGTCTCTACAAGCCTAGGTCCAAGGGCCATTGCATCCCGCCTTGTCTTAATTTTGCATGTCCACCCGTAGAGGTACCATATACCGGGCTGATCCTTCTAATTCCAACCCACCCATGGATCCCAATCTCCAAGGCAACCAAAATGACCCTAGAGGAACTCCCCAAAATCCTATGGAACGGATAGAGGCTGCCATTCTAGCCCTCACGGAGCAAATGAATGGGGTAGTCACTCGATTGGATAGGATTGAGGAAGCTAGGACCCCCCCTAGAAACATTCCCCATAGGGCCCCACCACCCCGGGTTGAGCATGAAAGGGAGGACCTTGAGAATGACTACTACCCCGAGAATGAGAGGCCCCGTCCACATAGAGCTTTGGAGAGGCGACTAAGGGATGACCCGGATGATTACCTACTTAGGATGATCAAAGTGGATGCCCCTAATTTTGATGGGTCACATAACCCACATGTGTACCTAGAATGGGAGAGTGCTATGGATCAATACTTCGAGTGGTACCACATGACCGAGGAAAGAAAGGTTAGGCTAGCCAAAATGCACCTTACTAAATTGGCCAAGACCTATTGGATGAGTGTTGAAACTAGGAAGAGAATTAGGAGGGAGGAACCCATTCAAACATGGGAGGACATGAAAGCCCAATTAAGGTTCAAATACCTTCCCCACTCCTACACCCAAACACTCTTAGATGAATGGCAATGCCTCACCCAAGAAGGAAAGTCCGTGGTAGAGTATATAGAATTGTTTGACTCCTATCTTCTTAAATGTGGAGTACATGAGGAGTTAGCCGTCACCCTATCACGATTTAGAAATGGCCTCCATCCAAACATAAAAAGGGAGTTAATTATGAGGGATGTGGATTCCCTTGAAATGGCTTACCAAATAGCTCGGGATACGGAGAGGTTCTTTAGGAATTCAAGGTTCACACCTTCCCGTCCGTTTGAGCCTAGGAACACGGGTCCACGACCCAATCTTCCACCATTGTTGAAGACTCCTACTCCTAGTGGGAATACCCCCACCCGGACCAACCCACAACCAACCAACCCTCCCCCTACTAAAACCACTCCACCCAATCCCTATCCCCGAAGAGAGGAAATCTCCAAAGGGAAGGCCCCAGAGAATAGTTCGATTAAGTGTTTTCGGTGTCATGGTTATGGCCATATAGCCACCCAATGCCCCTCCAAGGGGATGTCCAATCTTGTCATGGAGAGCATACCCACTACCTCCCAAGAATCTCATGAGAATGTGGAGGAGTACGAGGCTGCCATAGGGTGGGAAGATGAGTACGAGGAGCAATTCATTGAAGAGGGTGTAGAAGATGACCACCAAACAGCCCACCTTGGGGTAATAAGATGCACTCTTACCCAACCCCAAGAGGAGGATTGGCGTAGGACCTCCATCTTCCATACTTTCATAAAAATTGGGAATCATGTTAGGAAGATCATCTTAGACAATGGGAGTTGTGTAAATGCCGTGTCCCCGGACACCGTCAAACTCCTTGGGCTTACCCCAACACCCCACCCCAAACCCTACCGTGTGTCATGGATCAACAACCACTCCCTCCCCGTCAGCACATGTTGTCTTATTCCCATCACCTTCTCATCCTACCAAGGGCAAATTTGGTGTGATATCATACCTATGGCCGTAGGAAGCATCCTACTTGGGAGACCTTGGATATACGATGTAGATGCTACTATCTATGGGAAGACGAACACATGCACCTTTGTGCACGAGGGGAAGGTCATCCGCCTCAACCCATCCCCACCCCGAAAGGAACCACCCACTAAGGGGATTCCTCCCATGCCCTCACCAAGTTCCAAGGGCCCGCCTACACCCACACAATCAACCTCCCAAAACTCCATCCCCGAAGTTCCCACCGGGCCGATCAAAGGCCTCCACCTCATCACTAGAAAGGAGTTAGAAGAGGAAGTTGCCCAAGGAACCCCCGTGTGCGCTGTTGTCCTTTGTTTAGGAGAGTCAACACCATCCAACCCCCATCCCGTGGAAGTATACCCACTCCTTGAAGAGTTCAAGGATGTGTTTCCCGATGAACTACCGGACCAACTACCTCCCATGAGGGATGTTCAGCATGCCATAGATTTTATCCCGGGAGCCTCCCTTCCAAATCTACCACACTATCGCCTCAACCCCACCGAACATGCTGAGTTAAGGAGGCAAGTAGAAGAGCTTGTTAGAAAAGGCTTTCTCAGGCTTAGCAAAAGCCCCTGCGCCGTCCCCGCTCTTCTCACACCAAAGAAAGATGGGACATGGCGAATGTGTGTCGATAGTAGGGCCATCAACAAGATCACCGTCAAATATAGGTTCCCTATACCTAGACTTGACGATATGCTTGACATGCTTGCGGGAGCCACCATTTTCTCCAAGATAGATCTCAAAAGTGGCTACCACCAAGTGAGGATAAGGCCCGGGGATGAATGGAAAACAGCCTTTAAGACCAAAGATGGACTCTATGAATGGCTGGTGATGCCTTTTGGGCTTTCCAATGCCCCAAGCACATTTATGCGCCTCATGACCGAGGCCCTCAGGCCCTACATTGGGGTTTTCCTTGTAGTCTATTTCGATGACATCCTCATCTACAGCCAGTCCAAGGAAGCCCACCTCAACCACGTCAGGCAGGTCTGCACCACCCTTAGGAAGGAAAGCCTCTTTGCCAATCTAGGAAAATGTCATTTCATGACAGATTCCATTACCTTCCTTGGGTATGTTGTCTCCACCAAAGGTGTATCTATGGACCCCGAAAAAGTCCAAGCCATCATTGACTGGCCGGAGCCCCGCACTCTCCATGAAGTCCGAAGCTTCCATGGCTTAGCCACTTTCTACCGAAGGTTCATCCGTGGGTTTAGCACCATCACAGCCCCAATCACAGATTGCCTCAAAAAGGGAACCTTTGTATGGACTAAATCAGCTACTAAGGCCTTCCAGGAACTCAAGAATAGGATGACCCAAGCCCCGATTTTATGCCTCCCGGACTTCTCCAAAGTCTTTGAAGTAACTTGTGATGCTTCTGGGGTAGGAATTGGTGGGATCCTCAGCCAAGAGGGACATCCCGTGGCTTACTTTAGCGAGAAGTTGTGTGATGCCAGGCTCAAATATACAACCTATGACAAAGAATTCTATGCGGTGGTGCAATCCCTCCGCCATTGGAGGCACTACCTCCTACCCAAAGAATTTGTCATATTCTCCGATCATGAGGCTCTAAAATACCTCAACTCGCAACAGAAATTGAATGCTCGGCATGCTAGATGGGTCGAGTACATCCAGGCCTACACATTTGTGATCAAACATAAGGCCGGGAGTGAGAATCGCGCTGCGGATGCTCTTAGCAGGAGGGTCTCCCTATTAGCCACCGTCCGGGTAGAAGTCATAGGCTTCGACCGAATGAGGGAAGAATACCCGACTTGTCCCGAATTTGGGCCCATCCACACCCACCTGACCACCCACTCCTCCCAAGAACACCATGGCTTTATTTTAGAGGATGGGTTCCTCTTCAAAGGGCATCGGCTTTGCATCCCTAGGACTTCGCTAAGGGATTTATTGGTTTGGGAGTTACATGCTGGGGGCTTAGCTGGACATTTTGGGGTACACAAAACTATTGGCCTGGTTGAGGGGCAGTTCTATTGGCCCAGCCTCAAGAGGGATGTGGCCAAAATTGTGGGGCAATGCCGCACATGTGCGACTGCCAAGCAAGTCAAACAAAACACTGGCTTATACACCCCTCTACCCGTTCCCGATCGGCCATGGCAGGACCTAAGTATGGACTTCGTGTTAGGGCTACCCCGAACCCGGAGAAAGCATGACTCCATCTTTGTGGTCGTGGACAGATTCTCAAAAATGGCCCATTTCATCCCCTGTTCAAAGACCTCTGATGCTTCCCACGTGGCCCGTCTGTTCTTTGATGAGGTGGTTCGTCTCCATAGCCTACCCAAGACCATCATCTCTGACAGGGACGTCAAATTCACTAGTTATTTCTGGAAAACCCTTTGGCACCTAATGGGGACCTTACTTAAATTTTCCACAGCCTATCACCCCCAAACTGATGGCCAAACGGAGGTCGTCAATCGGAGTCTGGGGAATCTTCTTCGATGTCTTGTTGAGGACCGTCCTGGAAATTTGGATCTCATTCTGCCCCAAGCCGAGTTTGCATATAATAATCCCACCAGTAGGTCCATAGGCATGAGTCCCTTTGAAGCTGTGCATGGTTACAAGCCTAGGAAGCCTACTGATCTCATTCCCCTACCCCCTCATGCTAGGGTGTCTATCACTGCTGAGTCATTTGCCCAACACCTTAGAGAGTTGCATGAGGAAATTCGCAAGAACATCAACAAGAGTAATGAGATCTACAAAAGATCAGCTGATTCCCACCGTCGCCACCAGGAATTCCAGATAGGTGATTTTGTGATGGTGAGAACGGAGAGGTTGTTCCCTGGGAATGCCTCAAAGTTGAGACCACGTGGGGCTGGCCCCTTCCAGGTGCTGAGACGACTTGGCACCAATGCTTATGTATTGGACCTTCCCGAAAAATATGGAGTAAGCCCCACATTCAATGTGGCGGACCTGGTGCCCTACAGGGGCCCCGCGGTGACACCTAGTGAGGATATCCAGCCAGACCCATCCTTTGAGAGTAACCCCACACCACAGAGAGAACCACCCGACTTGAGGAACCAGCGTGATAAAGTGGAGCGGATATTAGATGAACAGATCACCAACACAAGGAGCAAGGCTTATGAGCGCTATCTAGTCCGGTGGAAGGGACGACCACCCTCGGACGATGCCTGGGTGAGCAAGGAAGATCTCCAGCAGCTAGATCCTGATCTGTTGGAGCGGTACCGCAGCAGGGAGAGCCTCTACTCGACAGAGTCGAGCTTTTCCCAGCCCGGGGGAATTGATGAGGACATCACTCGCGATTCCCTATGGCTTGGCACTTCCCTCCCACCCGGGAGCAGCTAGGAGGCCGTCTCTGTTCTAGAGTGGATCTCAGAATCTTTTCCTAGGTCACTATGTGATTTTCCCCTTTCATTACCATGTACTTTTGTCTTTTATTTGAGTCTTGTACCTAGGTTTTTAATTAATTGTCCTTAGTTGAGTCATATGAGTCTTTGTGCTTGTTAATGGGCCTTTACCACTGGGCTAGGCCCATGGGCGCACCCACCCTTCCCCTTGGCTTTTGTGTTAGTATGTGAAGTGTTGAGGACCTATTTGTAAAAGGGATTTCCCTATAAATAGGGCCCCAACCCCTCCCCTTATGGTTAATGAAAAATTATTGAAAGTTTGCATCCACTTGAGTCTATCTCTCTCTCTCACTCTAATTCTCTCTCTCTCTCTCTCTCTCTCTCTAGTTCGAATCCCATCTCTCTCCTTACCCTTGCCACCTCATTTGCCACCTCAGCAAGCCTCTTCACCTCCCAAGACCCCCCATTACTTCACCATTAACAATCCCTCCTCCCCAAGCACCCTTTCACCTTCCCAAGGCAGCCCTCCCTCTTACCTAAGCAACCTTCCACCTCCCAAGGACTCTTTCCCCTCCCCAAGAAGCCCCTTCACCTCCCTAGGTCGACCACCCCACTCCCCCCTTCCTCCCAAATTCGTCCACCATCCATCCACCCCCATCCATTGCTTAGGCCGCACCCTCCACCCACACACACACCCTTGCTGCATCCACCTTCTTCACCCCCCCCCCCTGCAGATTTCGACCACTCCTCCCCTCCTCATCCCTCTACACTCCACACAAGAGCCCCACCACTCCCCTTGGCCGCACCTCACCCACTTTCAATCACCCAAGAAGTCTTCTTCCCCGTCCTCCTAGTTTCAGCTTCGTGTGCAGGCCGACTTGCAGATCAACCTCCAGTTGCAGCGACGACCACAGCTCCATCCTGGTTCTGCTGAGGGCGTATCCTACATCCCTGGAAAGAGCTCCAAGTCAGCTTCGAAGGCGAGGTGGTTTCACTTCGTTCTGAGATCGGAGCTGCTGGCTAGGGCGATTCTCCCACAGTCGCGCAGGGAGGACTCCATCCCACACCAGAACCGACAAGAACAGGGTGCCACAATCAACCAAGGCTGAACCAGGCTCGGGTTTCTTCATCAAAGTTCTGCTCCTCTCCGTCCCCTTTCAGGATCAGGAAGCGGTTCGCCATTTGGACTCCGTGGGACAGAGTTACGAATTTTCTCCCTCACACTGTCCAGGTCAGTTTTCTCGGGCTGCATCAACCAGAGTTCACTCTTCCCAGGACCCACGTCACCACCGAACTGGGATCGTCGCCCCACCACTTCCTGCTGTTAGCTACTTCAACCACGAAGACAACGCCGCTGGTTTGGTGCCATTCGGAGTTCGGGAGAGCTCACCACAGTGTCTGCAACCTACTGCTACAGAACAGGTCCGGCCAGAGACCACAATTGCTGCCTCGGTCCAGTCACAGGTGTCGCCAGTCTCCGACTCCAGAGGCCGTCAAAAAATTCAGACATCACCAGCATCAAGTCAGGGAACTCCAGGAGGTGGAATCGTCGTAATCGGAGTCCGGGCTAGCTCGGGACGGCGGCAACAGCGGCTTCCCTTCCAGAAGTCCAACCGGCTGCATCAACTTCCTTAGTTCTCTTCTACCCGCTTTGGCCCATCCTCCCCTCCCCGCTTGGCTGGCTGAAAGCCCCACCCTGTGAGGTGGTAGTGTTTGGAATGTAAAATCATTAACCCCCACCCCGAGAACCCCCCTCCTGCGTGAGGTGTAGTTGTGTAATCAAATTCTCGCAGGTGAAGCCTCACCGACGCAGTGTGCGGGGAACACACTTCCCCGCTCGCCCTCGTCTTCGAGCGAAGTCGGCTTCCTCAAGCCGGCTAGGTGAGCCTCTAAAACCTTGCTCCGTCATTTCTGTTCATTTCATATCCGTATCATTAGTCCGCTGGTCGGTGAGGAAGAGAGCTCGATCCCGGATCCACCTTTGCCGTGTGGTCACCGTGGCTAGTGAGTGAGTGTCCTAGTGCTCCAAGGCACCCCGGCCGCCCGTGATTGTGGGCCTTCAACCTTTGGGAGGGACAACTTAGCAAGTGCTGGTCCTCTAACCGGCTAGGGGCTAGACCCACTATTCTACTCGGCATCACCGAGTCACCTAGGGAATCGGGTGCGCGTGGTGTTCGGCGTTTTATGCTTGATCTCTTATTTGTGTGTTCTTGCGAATTTAGTCCAAGGGTCTCATTTCATCTTGCTGCATTTGGTGTCACATCACCAGATAGGGTGTACGACTCTTGAGGATAGAACAAAAAAAGCCATGTCTGGAATTTCGAAGGCGATCCTCGCTTCTTCTAGACGGAATGATTCCTACAAGTAACATGTTCTCCTTCATAGGAAGTAGAAGCTTTTTCCTCTTCTTCTCGCGGGATGAAGAGAGAAGATGAAGACTCTATCTTCAGATGCTTCAAAGTTGCAGCTGGGGCCTTCAAGTCGCAAGGCTTCTTCTTCCTGCTGCTGCTAGCTTCTCTCGATCTCTCTCACACTCTTTTCTAATCTTCTGCTATATGCTCGTAGCTCTCTCTACTGCCTTCCTTCTTTTTATTCGCAGCTGATCCTCCTCCATTTTAAGCTCAGCCCGTATCTTCATTCCTTCGTGCGCTTGATGCCTTTCACTCTTCAAGCTTTTCTTTCCATCTTTGAACAAAGCCACCTTTTTCCTTGCACTTGCTATTCAACCTTCTTCATCAGAGTATGTCTCCCAGCTAGTACTTTTTTGGTTCAGACAATCTTCTCTGCTTCCATGCAACGTACAAGGTTGGTAGCCCCTTATATAGTAGGAGGTAATCTGGACCATCCATTTTCATTGAGGAGGACTAAAAGCCAGAACTGGGTGACCTCTGATTGGTTCAGAAGTGATAAGGTGTAGTGGGTTCTCATTGGCTGCTTACACTACTTCATGCGGTACACAATAGTTCCTATTAGTTGGCCAACAGATCTTGGTCAAGTACAAGACTATCTCCCCAAGGTATGACCCCGTCTAGGATGGAGACCTTTTCTAGGTGATTTTCCATTGGTCCACCTGGAAAGTAAGAATCTTTTCTATCAACCGGTCTTCCAGAGCTTGTACTATTGAAGAAGGAGGCACCCTTTAAGTAAAATAGGGCCTCCGTAAGGATGATGAGGCAGAAGCCTAGTGACTTTTGATTGGTCCACCTAGCACATAAAAATTCTTCTCTGGAACTCTCTGGAAGAGCGTGCCACTTCATCTTCTATCACGTGCCATTTTATTGCTGGAGACAGATATCCAAATGGGTCAGTCTTTAAGTTTAACCAAAACTGAGATTTGGAACTCCAGACCTGTTTGATGAAATGCTTGTACTGTATACATCGACCTTAGACTTGAGTGTGCTCAGCCTTGTGAGAGCTGCTCAGACCTTGTTAGTGTGCTTCCATAAATTTGAACGTGTTGATGCACCGACCTTGTAACATTGAACCCAAATGTGCACAGACTTGTAGTATTGAAACCAAAACATGCACAGACCTTGTAAAGATAAAGGCAGACATTGCACAGACCTAGTACAATGTGCGTAGACCTTGAATTGGGCTCAGACATGATATGTGCGCAGACCTTGATATGTGCACAGACTTGACAGTGTTAAAAAAAAACATGCACCGACTTGATGTTGCTAGAAGGCAAACGTGCATCGACCTTGATTTCACATGTGCACAGACCTTCAGCAACTTGCACAGACCTTGTCTTGCCAAAAGGTAAGCATGCAAAGACCTGATATGTTGGAGAGAAAACGTGCACGGACCTTCATATGTTAAAAGTAAACATACCTCAGACCTTGATGCGTCGAAGGTGAACATGCAACGACCTTGGACATCACATGTGCTCAGACTTTGTGCACTGAAGCAAAACCTGCACCGACGTTGGTCTTGCGCCAGCTCGATGTGCACTGACCTTCATTCTGCGCAAGCTCAATGTGCACCGACCTTCATTCTGTGACGACTCAATGTCCACCGACTTTCATCCTGTGCAGACTCAATGTGCACTGACCTTCATCCTATGCAGACTCAATGTGCACCGACCTTGGTCTTATGCTGGCGAGATGTGCTTCAACCTTGGTCTTGTGAACAGTAACATGCTCAGACCTTGGTCTTTAGGCTTTCATGTGCATCAACCTTTATGCCTTAGATTGAGATGTACATTGACCTTATCCATCAAAGAGCTGACTCAACAATTGATCAATAGTGTTGACCTGTTGTCAGTTCTTGAACAGTGGCGTTGACCTACGTTGACCTGCGTTGAATTGTCAAGGCATATTTCATACTTCTTCTTTGGCCATTTCTTTGATCAAGAATGATCATGATTTCACAAAGGAACTCATGGATCAACAACACATTTGAAATGCCATTTTCAATAGTATGATCAACAATATGTATGACTCATAGTTTAAGCATTATTAAAGCACATTTAAAGTATTAAAGCACAAGGGCACAACAAAAGAGAGGATCGTCCTCTAGGTTATGAGCAACAGGGCGTTGCTCACAGGCTCCCTCTGTGCTCACATAGGAAGGGAGACATGTTCCTCCGGTCACTACTGCGGTAGTGGGTTCTGATCTAGCGGGGTGCTAGATTAGAGGTCGAGGGATCTGTCTCCCTCTGGTTTAAGCTGTTAGTCAGCATCTTGTCACAGACTGAGTCTGCTTCTTGCAGTTTGCAAGGTGAAGCCACACTCTAGTTTGAGTGTGGGGTGGACGTAGATCTGTAAGGCAGATCGAACCACCTTAAAAAATCCTGCATGTTTTGAGTCTTGATGCAGTGCGTTTGCTCCCTATATTCTACCTCCCCTTCGCAAGTTGGTGCTTTAGTTGTTTCTTCCTAACAATTTGTTCAGTGTTGGTGTGATTTGAACTAATGTGGTTGCTATATGATATGCTTGATCGAATATATGATAAAGTCAACATCCATTTAATTCTAGCACTCCATCATATGGTTGAGTGTGGTTCGAACTGAACCATCAACTTTTTGTTACCTTATGCTTGGAGCACTTTCCTGTGTGCTAAGCGTTCGAGTTCGGTACCATGAGAACTGTTAATCATTCGTGAGCATCTGCATTGTGATCTTTCACCTTCTTGCCACCTGTAGTTTTTCAGTTCCAGTTTGCTGCATAATTATTTCAGGCGTTTGTAGTTCAAATTGAGCTAAATATTTTAATTGGATCCATTCACCCCCCCCCTCTTGATCCCTCCGTGCATCCATCTATTTCCTATCAATTGGTATCAGAGAAGTTCTCTGATTGATCAGATCCAACGATCTGTAGAGTAGTTCCTACTTGTCCGGTGCATTTCCTGTCATAGTTTGCTGTTTTAATTGTCGGAGTCTCAATGGCTCATCCACCGTTGTCAGATATTTCTGACTTTCCTAAGTGGTCAGGAAGTGTGTGCACATCGGTTAACGCAATTAATCCAAACCTATGGAACATAATTTCCAAAGGTCCACACCAACTGCCCAAGGATATGTCCAAATGGACGGACACTCATAGGATGAAAAATAATGATAATCGCAGAGCTTTTGATATATTGAAAAATGTTGTTGATCCTAATGTCTTTCCATTTGTCTCCACTTACAGGTCCGCAAAGGAAATCTGTGATAGGCTGAATGCCATCCATAATGGAGAAAATCAAAGGTGCATGATGGCAAATGAGAGTGATCAAATGAGTGAAGAAGACAATGGTGAACAAGTAACCTCCATCTTCGAAAATTTCTCTATAGATGATTGGGAGGATGCCTATGGTGATTTGTTAGATAGGTATGACGGATTGAGTAAAAAGAATAAAACTCTGAAAAGGAAATTACATGATGCTGTTAATTCTAGTTCTGAGAATGAAGATGTTGAAATGTTGAAAACTGAAAATGAGATTTGTAGAAAATAATTGAACAATCTTAATCTCATTAATTCCGAACTATATCAAATAAAATCTGAAAATAACAGTTAGAGAAAGCAATTGAATGACATTCATGTTGTTCATTCTGAACTGGAAGTTTTGAAATCTGAGAATGAGTGCCTTAGGAAATAATGTGAAAAATGCAATGTTGAAACAACATGTTCTGTTAAATTTGCTTGTAGTGAATGCCAATTTCTGAAAGAGATAAATGAAAATCTTCACTCAGACTTAGACTAGCAGAAGGACTTAATTGTTTCCCTAAGAGAAAAAAATAAAAATCTATTGGACAAGAACTTGGAAATTGAACAAAAAGAGGAAGAGCTACTTGAAAAGTTAAGTTCTGTGTCTAATGATGAAAACAAAATTGAGGAAATCAAAGATTTGAAAGAACAAAATAAAAGTCTAAAAGAATTGAACACTACAATTTCTGATAGACTGTTAACTTTAAAAAAAGGAAAATCTGTGGTTATTGATGAATCTGAAAAACTGACATTGCTGCAAAAAGACAATGATGATTATAAATCTGTTAATGATGCCTTAAAAATCCGAGTTGTTGAATTTGAAGAATAAATGGCTAATTATGAGCTTAATATCACATCCCGTCAACAAGAAATTGATGATCTTAATGAATCTCTGTCCAAATTTGTTGATGGGGAGAATAACTTGGATATGCTTCTTGGAACTAAAATAAACTTTCAAGGAAAAGGGTTGGGCTATAGCCCTGTGAATAAGAAGAATGTTGAAACAAAACTTTACACTTAATTTGTGAATAGCTCTGGGCCATCCAAAGCTTCAATCTCACTCATATTTCAGTTTACTGCCCAAGAGGACCCAAAACAAATTGAGAAATAGAAAAAGATTGATAATCAGAAAATGCTCAAAAAGAATCATGCTCTCATTGTGCATACTGCAAACAATTCTACCACAAACTCACATGCTCACAAGAAAAAGAATTCATGTCACTATTGTGGTAGAGCGGGTCACATAATGCATGATTGTAGGATCATGAAGGCTGATGACCTAAATGCATGCAAGAGGATAAGTACTTTCAAAAATGTCAAACGGCCTTCCACTAGAAAATGCCAATTTCTGAATGCTCATGTGCATGCTCAAAAACCTCATGCTAAAAATCATGCCATTCATAGAAAGATAGTTCATTGTTATCATTGTGGCAAATATGGTCATGAAATGCGTAACTGCCATATTTTGAAAAATGATGCATTGAGGGCTTACAGAAAATCCACTGTCCCCAAAAGGCCTTATTGTCACTATTGCAGAAGGACTGGACACACAATCATATGTTGTTGGCATCTCAAAAAGAACTCAAATGTTTACAACAAAACTGGTAGAACTCCGGCCTTCCCACATAATTTTCATGCATATCCTTTAAAGAAAAAATTGAATGCATTTAATTGCTGTCATTATTGTGGGATATCAGGGCATAGCATGAATAACTGCTTCATTATGAAAACTGATGATTCTATGGCTGCAAAAATGTGGAAAGCACCTTTCAAAGGTGCAGCTAACCTTTCAGGACCCAAGAGATCTTGGGTACCATTAAATAGAAAATGAGAACTTTTGCTTTGCAGGTGTGCCTTGGAGGAAGAAAAATAAAAGGGGTTCAATAAAAACAAGGCACACAGTGGTTGGTGAAACCCCATTTTTGCTTTCACTAATATATCTTCTATTGTTATTTTCATGCTTAATAATTTGCACATCTTACTTGATCTGTCAGCTAAAATAAATTGAATTGCATGAATTCTCATGTCTGCATATGTTATTTACATGTTATTAATGAGTCTGCTCATGCATACAGTTTCACCAGTGCATATGCAATTTGCATAGTCATGCATAGTTTGAAAAAGTCACTTGCACTATCATGTTTAGTTTAAAAACTTACATTGTTTATAGGACTGCACTGTATTCATTATGCACCATCATGCATGTCTAATGATATATCAAATGGTATGGTGGGAGTAGGGCAGATCACTTATGTCTGAAATTCCACACTATGCGAGAGGAGGTCCTAAGACCTAAGTTCTCCGCCTGGTATCATGGGACATATTTGCATATAGAGCAGTCTAGACATTCATGAGCATAGTTGAAAAATCCCCAATGTGATTTTCATGTTATATCTGATGTCTCAATACATTCAATTAGGGAGGAGTTCATGCATTTCATAGTCTATTATTGAGCATCTGTCTAGTTTCATGCATATTATTTGTGTCAAAAAGTCAAAAAGAATCATTTGAAAATCATGCATACATCTGTTAGATTACATATTCATGTGTCAAAAATTCAAAGTTCATTTGAAATGCATGTACACTTTGGCTACTGGACAAAGAAAAAATTCAATTCCTGTAAGACTCTTTTGGTAGAGCAAGTGAGTCAACACTCCTCTCAGCTGCATCGACCTCACAACTCATTTCATCAGAAACGTTTGCTCTGAGAATTGCACTGCATCGACTCTCTATCCATTGCTTTTACCTATCAGTGCATTCCCAACCAAAGCTGATGTTATGGGAAACTCCTATGCATTGACCTCTAATCACAACAGGTCGACACAGTTAATTCATGATAACTGAATCCATGACAATTATGAAATTCATGCACCTAGTTAGGGGGAGTTCTTGAATGAATGACTTGGAACTGTGAATTTAACTCGTGTTTATGGAAATACATCTTATGCAAATTGCCATAGCTGAATTGATCATGATGCTATTCAATGATCTTTGAATTAACCATTGTGCTTAACAATTTGGTTGTGAATCTCTGAAATCTCTGCATTAGCTTATGACACTTGGTGATATGGTTCTCACAACAGGTATTGACCTTGAGAACTTGAACTGATGTTCCACTATTCTGCTGTGCTAATAATGTCTGAAAGATTTCTTGAACAATTCTTGATTGGAACTGCATGCCTTGTTTTACTTTTGAACTTAACTGCACATTTGATAAATCAAATGGAGCTTCAACTTTTTAAGATGTTCTTGAAAATATGTTTATGCACAATTTCTGAAAACTCATGAGTTGCGTTGCCTATTTCTGACTTTGTCTGCATCTTCGCTCATGAAAGTTGTGAACAGTTAAAATGTGCAAGTCACTAGGAATGCGAATCAACTTTTGCATAGTGTGTTGCACTCTCATGTAGATTATAGGCTGCATACATTAAAATTCATGCATTAGATGCATTAAGATCATTCAAATAAAAAAATTGAATTCTTGTACTATTGTCTGCAATACATTTAGAACATTCAAAATAAAATCTAAAATTTTGCACAGTCATTGCATTTTGCACTGCATAATGGATACACTTTCCACTGTGTGCTTGCATAATAATATATGCTAGTCACCTCCGTCCTTGAAATTTCTATGATCTCACATTTCTTGTTAAATAACTCTGCACTTGAGTCATCACTAGTGTGTCTCATGTCACACTCAGGGGGAGTAAATACTTAATAAGTGCATCCATATAGGGGGAACTGCTCTGTCATGTATTCAAGTAAATTTTCGGTATACATGCTAATCAAATTTGCACACATCATACACTAAACGTGAAAATGAGTGTTAGCTATAATAATATAGATGGTTCTTTTCAACACTCTACAGAAATCGGATTTACTGCATAAATGTTAAAGAGGCAGTTGGGGAAAAAGCTACATGCCTCTATATGATAAGGTTGATAAAAAGAAAGGCAGAGCAATGCTCAGTTGCACTGAGTAAAGTGGATACACATCACCTGAGACGTGATGTGGTTCATCTTTGAAAAGTTATACTCACTAAGTAAGTTGGATAAACGTCACCTAAGATGTGATGTGCTTCAATTCTGAAAAGTGTTGCACTTGAGCATCTCTGTTCAAAAGAGGTGAGATAGTTAATGCTCTGAGTAATCAGGGAGTTTGGCATGAGCTCCATGTGTCTTCTCGTGTAAAAAGAAGCAGATTGAACCTGATCAGTCACTGTTTATTGTGAAAATGTTTGAAAAGAAAAATAAAAAATTTGTGATTAAGGCAGTGTAAAGCCTCCAATACGTTGCTCTCTAAATGGAAGTGCAGTCTGGGTAATGTCTTGAGTGTTGAAATGAAAATTCTAGTTATTCATATGATTAAAACACATCTTCATGTTATTCACTCGCACTCAGCAATTTGATTTAATATGCATTCTGGTAATTGAAAGTCTGCAGTGGCACTTGCATAATTCTTCTATTTGATTGCACGACCCTCTAAGTGTTTTACATGAACATTCTTGGTACATTGACTTATTTGCATCCTTCTTACACCCTTCCCACTTCTAAATGAAGAGAGGGAGTCATGCTGCATATACATATACATATCTGCTTGATCACATTGTGCATAGCTCATCTTGGTAAGGTTTAATGTGTCCCTGCTGAGTATTCTCTGTGCCATCCAAACCTATCTGCACTGTCCTTGGACGGACATGCAAGTTGTTTAGCATTTCTATTATTTCTATCAAGGAGGACATTTTTTTTTGTGGGGGGGGGGGGAGAATAATTGGGGTAGATTAACATTGCATAATTCATGTCAAAGCATGTCATTATCAAACTATTGTTTTTTTTTATGAAGTCAAAAGGGGAGAATAGTTTGATATGAGGCAGCATGATGTTTTATGACTCATAGTGTTGCCATCATCAAAAAGGGGGAGATTGTTGTGTCCTAATGATTTTGATGATGTCAAACACTATGACTCATCTTGAGTTTGAATGTTAATGAAATGATGATGTCATATGTGTTGATGCTGACGCAGCATTGGTTTAATGCATTGCTCTAATGTTTTGTTGAAGTCATCATGATTTTCATCATTTGTAGATGCATGTGTTTGAATGATGAAAAGAACATGTATGTTTTTGAATGATGAAAAGAACAGGTCTCAAAGGTTTCTAAAGCAAAGTCAAGTTAGTAGAATTCAAGCTAACTGTGAAGCCATGGCAGTGGTACATTCATCGTAATAAGAGGATTGGTAAAGTAGATCAGCAGAAGTCAACAGTTGAAGATTTCAAGAAGAGAAGATGAAGTGTCTATAAGACTTGGTCAGTTGAAGAGGTCAAAGCTGGATCACTGCTGCCTCGAGGCAGTGATATCAAATGGAGCTATTTCCAGTTTCCTACCTCGATGCAACAAAGCTATGCCTCAACATAGTAATACTTAAAGAAGTTGCTTTAAGAGTTCTGCACCGATGCAACAAACAACTGCCTCGACGCAGAGATGTTCAACGAAACAACTCCAAAGCTCTGCCTCGACGCATCAGAATACTGCCTCGATGCATCAAGATTCAAATCTGGTCTGCAAAAGAACATCACCTCGATGCACAAGTAGCTGCATTGACGGACTAAATGGCAAGCAGTCGAAAAGATGTCTGGAAGCCTTTTATCTTTACTACTGCACCGACGCAGTCAGACTAATGCATCGACGCACAAAGCTCAATCCTCATCTAGTGCATCGACGCATCAAATGGCTGCACCGACGCATCAAGTCTAGGACCAGAAGTTGAGAACTAGCACGTCAAAGCTTCAAGATAATGCATCGACGCATCTAGCTCGCAACCAGCAATTGGATGTCTGCAAGGTCAAAGCACTAGAAGAAGGAGTAAATACTGTCAACAGGGTAGGTCAAAGACGCGAGTCATTGATCCGACGCATCAGTCATCAGCAGATGAGTCATTACATTCTGCCTCGACCTAATGGCATTTGCCTCGACACTTCTCATTCACCTTTTCAATGCACTTAAGGAAACATCATTATCTGATACGTCAAGTGTGATTAAAGAATTTCTAAGGACTAATCATATTCACTTGAGTGTCAATGAAGGGTACTTAAGAAAGATCTACATCACCAGGTAGAAAATCGTCCTGAGCTCGTGATGAACCCAAGTGAATCACGTGCCTTGCTTCTGTGGAAATTTTGGCACGCAATCCAATCCACCTGGCTGATCTCTGTAAAGTTCATAAGAGTCAGAATATTCCTTCTGACACCTGGACCAATGAAATAATTTCGATATGTATCAGATTTTATGAGTAAAGAACATTTTCTCTGATATATATATAGCAGCCGATCAAAATGAAGAAGGTGCTGCGGAGAGGAGTTACGATAGAAAGTTGTGAAGGCTGGGGGCTGAGAAGAAGAAAAGGAAGAGAAAGATCTGAGTGAATTAGAGAGAGATCTGGGTGAGAAGATTGAGAGAAAAAGAAGAAGAGGGAAAGATCAGCAGTTGTGTAGAAGAAAAGAGAGTGAGCATTGAGAAGAAGAAGAAAAGAAAAAGGGTGAGAAAGTGAGAGAGAAGTAGCTAGCTCGAGAGTTAGAGTGCAGCCAGAGCATCCTGAAGATCTGAAATTTTTACTAGCTCATGGATCAAATCCAAAGCTATTTTGCTCCGAAGGAGCTACATTTTGTTTGTTCTTTCTTTTATGTTTTCTTTTGCTCGTCCTTCATTTTTTCTTCTTGTTTTCCGATACCCTGTTCTGGGATCAGATGTTCCTTCTAAGATATCAGAATCAGGGAGATCTGATCTTCGGTGTTCCCTCTATGCTTCAGAGGAAGAGAGGATCGTTCTATAGGTTGTGAGCAACGGGGCGTTGTTCATAGGTTCCCTCTATGCTCATAGAGGAAGGGAGACGTGTTCCTCCAGTCACTACTGTGGTAGTGGGTTCTGATCTAGTGGGGTGCTAGATTAGAGGTTGAGAGGCTCTGTCTCCCTCTGGTTCAAGCTGTTAGTCAGCATCTTGTCGCAGACTGGGTCTGCTTCTTGCGGTTTGCAAGGTGAAGCCACACTCTGGTTTGAGTGTGGGGTGAACGTAGATCTGTAAGGCAGATCAAACCTCCTTAAAAAATCATGCGTGTTTTGAGTCTTGATGCAGTGCGTTTGCTCCCTATCTTCTACCTCCCCTTCACAGGTTGGTGCTTGAGTTGTTTCTTCCTAACAATCTGTTCAGTGTTGGTGTGATTTGAAGTAATGTGCTTGTTATATGATATGCTTGATCAAATATATGATAAAGTCAACATCCATTTAATTCTAGCACTCCATCATATGGTTGAGTGTGGTTCTGACTGAACCATTGGCTTATTGTTTCCTTCTACCTAGAGTACTTTCTAGTATGCTAAGCGTTCGAGTTCGATACCATGAGAACTATTAATCATTTGTGAGCATCTGCAATGTCATCTTTCACTTTCTTGCCACCTGCAGTTTTTCAGTTCCGGTTAGCTACATAATTATTTCAGGCATTTGTAGTTCAAATTGGCCTAAATATTTTAATTGGATCCATTCACCACCCCTTTGGATCCCTCCGTGCACCCATCTATTTCCTATCAGCTTTCATCGCGGGTTTCCCCCATCAACGCGGTAATGGCAGAGGGCACGTCTAGGCAGGGGATGCGCAGGGCCTCCGCCTTGAAGCGGTTGACGTAGGCCCGCAACTTTTCCCCTTGGGCCTGCTTGAGTGCCAGCAACCCCGCGATCAATGACGGGGGCCCACTACTGGCGACCTCTCTTTAAATAAACACTCGAACTATTGGACGTTAGTGATACTTCTGGGGGCGAGTGCTTGGAACCAGGCCTGGGCGCCTTGAACCAGAGTGGTTACGAACGCTCACCATTTGACGGCGTCGGATGTCCCGTGCAGAGTCATCAGGGCTTTGAAGCTGTCGTAGTGGTCGGTTGGGTCACCCTGGCCATCAAAGGATTTGAAGGTTAGCAGGGAAACTCTCGGTGAGTTTTCTTCCTCCAAAATGTTAGTGGAGAATGGGGATTGCTCCTCGTCCTCCTTCGTGGAGCACTATTGTAGGGTGTAAAGGGCGCGCTCCTGCTCGGCGAAACGTCGCTCAGAGTCTCGCAATCGAGGGGAAAGCTCTGGCTGATGTTGGGATGCTGCCTGGGAGATCTGGGTGTTCCCTCGGCTTTTTCCCTGCTGCTCCTTGGGGGGGGGGGGCGTCCACTTCCGTATGCTGGCAAGGTGGCCCGAATTTTCTTCCTCGTGGATTGGAGGAAGCCTCCTGTTCTGGGGGTGGGAGTTGTGAGGGTCCGCCTGGCCCGCTCCGGATAATGCGTCATTCTTGGAGGATAAAAGAGCCCCCGACAGTCAGCCGGGAGGCTTATACATGGGGGGGACTCGCCCAATAATGCTAGTGGTGCGGACACCCGAGCAGCTGATCGGCACGATACGCCGAGCCACCGGTACCGCACGCGGAGCACGACACGAGCCACCTCAGCGTCCATATGGCTTGGAGATAGCCTGGAGACTCCGCCTTGAGCCTCCCCATTTATTATATTTAGTTAGACTTTATGTGTGTTTAATTTGTGTTTATTTCGTTGCATTCGGTTTGCCATTTTGATTGTAATAGGGGCTTAGGTGCAATTCGGATCCCGTGGGCCCCCCAGGCCCCACCCCATTGGGCCACCTCAGCCTAGGGTCCCACGTGGGGTCAGTCAACATGCCACATGGGGCATCTAGAAGTTTGAATGGTCAATTGTCCACATGGGGGACAAGGGACCAAAATAGTCAACATTTCCAACCAACACCCACCTACCATGTCAAGCTTGTTCCCCCCCTAGTCAATAGGCTGTCCCCCCCTTATTTTTTTAATTGTATTTTTGTGTAATGGTCACAAGCCATCCCAACCCTCCATCTCACACCCCTAGATCCAACGGTGGAGGATGGATTAGATGGGTGACCTATATATGCTTGTATTTTCCCATTTTGATGAATTAATGCCATTTGAACTTGGAAAATTGCTTGAGCAAAGGCCTAGGCCACCCCTCTCTCCCCCTTGAAGCTGTGAAGGCTTCCCTCTGGAGGTGTGACTCCTCCCCTTATCATTCCGGTCGCCGCCGCCGCCGCCACGAGCCGCCACCGCACCGCCACCGCCATCAATGGAGTTCTGCCTGTGCAGTACCATAGAAGCTTCCACGAATTTCTTGTCTCAGCCCTGAGCTCAGATAGATCTGGGAATTTTAGTGGATGTTCCAGAGATGTCAAGGACATCCCAAAAATTTTGGTTTGCCATTCAGATCTCTTTTCATATTTTTTGATTTTCGTCCACTCTTCTATTTCGGTTCTGCCAGAGCTCTGTCCAGATTCATCCCTGCCCTGAGTTTCATGTCTTAGGCCCTCTTTTTGATTTCTTTTGGTTCTCCCAATTTTATTGCGGATTCCACCCATCCATCCCTTCATCCACAATTTTTCTCAATTTTTGGTTTGTCCATCTCATATTTTCTAAAAATCATTCTCAGTCCCATCTATAGTTCTGTCCCCCTGTTCCCAGATCCTACCACCAGTCACCCCAAAACTCATAGTAAATCACCACCACGTCCAACTCAAATTCCAAAAATAGTCCCAGTTCCGTGGTTTGATTCCATACAACGTTGAAGCAGAGCTCGAAGTCTGATTCCAACGGCCAGCAGGCGGTCAACGACCGTTTATAGGAAACTCATATGCTGATCTGGTATTTCGGGAGCTGTGCAATAGACGATTGAAAAATAGTTAAAGCCCAGGTCCGCAGAGGTTCATAAGATTCCACTGGCTCTAGGTTGAAGGATTTTGAATAATCTTTTCAACGGCCCTGGTTTCATCGCATTCCGACGACGGGGCTGATCGCAGCGGCCGTTTTCGCCGGAGCGCGCGCTGGTAAAACAGCAACCTCAGCTCGTGGACAGCAACTTCAAAGCTTGGAGATCGGGACCGATCAACCCCCGATCGGTGTTCCCGGCCGACCGCCGTCCGTGGAGGCGCGCCACCAGGGGTCACCATCATAGTGGGTCCCACCCCCACAGATCCGGAGGACAGCGCCATCCGTGGGCCCCGCGGGCCCGCAGAACCCGCCGTTCGGAGAGCACGAAAACGCGGAGTTCGGCACCGCCGGGTGACATCAAGATGTTGCCCGTCAACCCAATTCGCGTGATTCCCGGGCCCTGCATGTGACCTTTTACCTCCCTACGTGGAGTGGGTCAAATTATTGTACTGCTGTAAAATTGTGTTAACCGGGGGTCCGTGATTGGCCGGGGTTGTCTTCGCCACGCCGGGTGCGTGGAGGTAATGGTCCGAACCTCTTGGCGTTCATTTGCTTAGCTAGTATACGGTCTTTTGCCGCTGCCGAGAGTGTAGGTACTAGCCCGTGTGTCTATGTCACCGCTGTGAGAGTGAGTGTGACCTGTCCCGTGACTCGATCCGAGTCCGAAAGTTGAGTCGGACTACCCTTGACCTCCGCCGGTTCCTTAACCGCGCACAGTCCGCGCTTTCCCTCGCTTGGGACGACGAGTGAGCTTCCACTTCTGTTAGCGATGTTTTGCCACTACGAGCTCGTAGTGTCAGGCTTAGTGTCTCCCTGGTGTGTGCTGCTGGTCGCGTCTTCATCTAGAGTCCGAGGGTGGCACCTAATAGTGTCGTCTCCCGTGTCCGTCCCGCATTAGCTAGGACCGTTCCTCCCTAACTACCTGGGCCCTCATCTAATCGACGGGGATATCCAGTTTAGCATTGAGGGATCGAAGGGCGTCTGGGTCCCCGAAAACGGGTTGTCCCCCGCGGCCGGTGGAGGTAGGACATTGGCTTGGTTGTTGGAAAGGGGGTCAGTCGAAGAGTGTGATGGTGCAGGCTCCCTATCCACGGCCGCCGATGCCTTCCCTTAGTCACCGGTGTTTCTCCTACTGTTACTTCTCCGCACCATATTGGTTTCTTTTTCGTTTCCCACAGACGGTGCCAAATGAAGAGGCGTGATCTCGTGCTGAAGCCTGAGCCGTCCGATCTTCCTCGAACACTGAGTGTGGCCACGCTAGATTAGAACTCTACAGAGTGGGAAATGGATCAAGGGGGCAAGAGGAATAACCCTGGGGAAAACCCTCCGATGCTTAAGTCAGCAAAGTAGTAGAGCGGTGACCGGAGGAGAAGATGGAGACATGGGGTGGGAACGAGACCGCTCTCCACCAATAAGGGTGGCTGAGAGTGCTAAGAATCCCTTACCTTTTTGGAAGGCTTCCCTTGGTTTATATAGTGGTTCATTCTCTTTTGGGGACAAGGGGAGAAAGAGTGTTCAGGGGACGTTACCCCTTAAATACGGGCTCTCCCTCGTTCGAGGGCGCTTACCCTTCCTCCATCTTGACTCCCGGGCTTCCCTTGGCCGGTTACTCTCGGTCGCCGTTTGGGCTCTTCTTCGAGCGACCGTTACTCATACTCCTAGGCCCGAAGGCCGCCTAGGTTATGTCGGTGCGAGTGAGTTAGTCTTCTTGGTAAGTGGACCCATTAATGGGGCTGTCACTTGTTGGGCTCTTCAGGTCTAGTTGGGCCGCTTTGGGCCATATATCTTTTGGGCCGCAAATTTACCCCTCTCCAAATGGTTATGGTTTCAAGTGGTTTGGTTGATTCATAACTTTATTGGATATATGGTGTTATGTGTGGGCTTATGCATTATTGTGCATTGTTGAGTATCTTTTTTGTTCTTCATACAAGAGTGGGCTATTACTGAATCAAAATCCTCCTAGTACTAGTAATCATGTGTGGTAAGTCCTTATTCATTAGTTTTCATTGATAAGTGACTGATATGGATATTTTTGCAGGACTCAAGTGAGTATAAATGGTTCTAAATCATCAAGAATTAATGAAGTCTTTTCATGCAAGAAAGAGAAAGTTTTGTATGTAGAGATGAACAGTCGACTCCAATAGTTGACTCTCCAGTTTTATAAGTCGACTTAAATGGGGTCTATCAACTTAAAAAACATGCAGAGAAACAAGAGTCGACTCTCATTTCATTCATTTCTATTTTAGGCATTTTGAGATAAACATGCAAGAAGAGTCGACTCTAAGAGTCGACTCTTGTCTTCTTCTGTTCTATTTGATGGTTCTGTGTACAAATCTGCATAGGAGTCGACTCCAAGAGTCGACTCTTTCCAGATGGGACTTACAAAAATATTCTAAACCCATTCCTTAGCCATGGAAACATTACCATTTTGCCCCTAAATTGTTCCTACACCTATGAGGGTGTTTTTAACACATTCTAGAAGGGGTAGATGGGTCATATGGCCACTCTAAGTAATATATATGCTCCTATTGTGAATTTTGGAGTGGAGAACCCTAAGAGCTAAAATTTTCTATCTTGCAAGAGAAGAAAGGGAAGAAGAAGAGAAGGAGAAGAAGAGGAGGGGTTGTCATCTTCTTCAAGGCATTTTTGGACCTCCTGGAAGAAGAAAAAGAGGAGTGGATTGAAGAGAGGAAGAAGATAATGCTGAAATCATGATCAACCGAGGAGAACCAGATCATCCAAAGAAGGGGAGCCTTACACTTAATAGAACATTTTTGTCTCAGTCTTTAGAGTATATTTTGAGTTCATTATACCTATCTGTGCACTTCAAAATCACTTTTGAAAGAATATATTGTGTGTGTGCGTGGTGTTCAGTTATCCGCGTGTTTTGACAGTGTTGGGAAGTTATTCTCAGTGTATGTAGAAGTTAGCCTACGTCCTTGGTTGGGGTTGTACCCCGTGTGTGCAGGTATTGACTGTGTTTTTATTTTGGGCTTCGTCCCCGTGGTCTAGTCTAGTCTGGACCGTGTGTGTGTGCATTGGAGCATCGACTCCGTGTGTGTGTGTGCTACGTCTTAGCAGCGTGTGTGTTGGAGCATCGTCTCCGTGTGTGTACTGTCCTATAATGGTCTTTGAAAGATAGTGGAAGCCTCACCGGTTTGGTGAGGGGTGGACATAGGGAGCCCGTCGTGGTCCCGAATCACCTAAAAAATTCCTTGTCTCTTGTAGTTTACTTTTTGTCAATCTAAATGATATTCCAATACGTGTGTGATCGGTGAGTGTGAGAGAAATTTCAAATTCTTGATATTCAACTTGATATATTAATTACAATATTAATCTCACCTTGAGAAGCATCCACGCTTAATTGATTGTCAAGTTTCAACTCCATACAACAATCTCTATTCTCATTCTATCAAGCTAAGTCTAATTGGTGGATTTACTTCTAATCTACAATTCGGTCTGAGCATTTGTTTTAATTAGGCATTTTAGTAGGCCAATCAATTCACCCCCACTCTGGATTGTTGTTGCAGATGGGCCAACAATTGTGTGTTTTTCTTCTGAAACTCTACATTTGTTTTTCCATGTGTATTGCTGGTTTCACAGCGTTTTTTCGATACTCTATTTTAGAGAGCGGAGTGCGCTTTCGCTGCTTTGTAGCCGTATGTGTGTGGATGAGGAGTTTGTTCCTCATGCAAGTTGTTTGTCTGCGTTTGTGATAGTTGTGGGGGTTTGTCCCTGTGTGGTGCTACACCTTTGTAGCACGTTTTTCTTATGTTGTTCGTTCCCGTGTGGTTGCTGTGAGTAGTGTTGACACCCATTTTTTGCCGATAAGTTGAGTCGTTCCTCTTACTCTCATTTGTTGATGCCTCGAGTTATCCATCAATCGTTGGGGCTATTTTCAGGCATATTTTGGGCCTGTTTTATGGGTAGTCTCCCTCCCTGGCTAGGTTTGTTTCAATTATGGGCTTAATGGGCCTTGGTTTTGGTTGAATGGGCTTTTCTATGAGTTTCGAGCACCCATGTACATGTACGGTTCATCCTTGGCCGCTCAATCAATGTGCGGTTGTCTGTGGACCGTCCATCTATTTTGGAATATGTTGGTTAATTTTTTGAATTTTCACCGACAAGCATTTATGCGGTCCTCCCATAGCCGTTCAATATGATGGACGGATGGATGGTAGCCGCTCATCTCTCAGAGTCCTACGCTTGGCGACTGTCTCAGATAATTATCCAATTAATCTATTTATCACCAACAAGGCTAGAACGGTTTGTCTTTGGCTTCTCTACCTTTGAACGGTCTCATCTGAGCCGTTCATGTATGAGAGTCCAACGGCGAACTATTCGGCCGGTTTAATGGATAATTTGGATTATTTTGTGAATTGTTGAATTTCCACCGAGAGGGTTGGACGGCCCAGAATGGACCGCCCATATGGATGTGTGGTCTATCGTTAGACCGTTCATCTGCTCGATTGCTAAACATTCAACATATTTTCTCTCTCTCCTCGTGGATTTATCCCCAACTTTATCTAGCCATTTCTCTGCCAATCCTCAACCATTTCGAGTGCCGTTTCTTCCAGATGAAAGATAATTGAATTATCCTCATCTTTTGTTTGATAATCTCGACCTGAAAATGCTTCTAAACCCTAATTCCCAGCTAGCACTTTAGGTGCTCTGTAAATAGACCCTAAAGGCCTGGTTTGAAAAGGGGGAGATTTTTGGTCGACGGCGAAGCCCTGACGCATTTTTGAGCGACCTAGCACCAAGGAGGGAGGCTTTCCACGTCCACACAAGCCTCCGGTTTAGGGAGTAGTCTACTTTTTAAGTCTTGTGTGTTTGATAGGTTTTGTCCATTTTTTTTCATTGCATGCATCACTCTTCTCACTTTCTCCCCACGTTTTCTTCACCTTCATTGCCATGCACACACCCACCCACGTTTGTGACACCCTAGGGGTTTAAAATCCCCCAGGTATCCCCCTTTCCACTTATTCATGTTCATTTCTTCTTATTTTGGCATCTACTACACTTTTCAGTTCTAATCTTGGGTTTCTTCTGTTATCTTCACATCATTTTTGCAGGTCAGCAATCCCTAGCACGAGGCCCATCCCCTCTGGCCGGCCGAAGAGGGTGGAGGTTGGACCCTTTGTAACTTCTGGCATGGTGTCTTGAGCGGTTCTATACCATCTATTCAAGGAGACCTACGGTGCTACCTGGATCATCCTTCTTCTTCCTGCGGTCATGATAGAGCCGTTCAACTGCTTGGAGTGCTTCATCTCGCATCCTCTGCAGCATTCTTAAACGGTCTATCGTGAGACCGTGCATCTTATAGGCGGTTCTTCCTGAGCCGTACATCTTTACAGCACTGCAAGTCAGGCGAGTACCTTTCCCTCTTTCCAAGGTACGGCGTGTTCATCACGTTTGGCGCCTTGGTGGCGATCACAGGTTTTTTTTTATTCCTCCCTTTCCCTCTGTCTTCATTCATTTCCCATGTTGGATGTGGTAGGATAGACATGGGAAGGCATTAAAAGAACACACGGGAGGAGAAATATATCTACACCCTTCTTTTGTGGGGATCACGGTGGGACCCCTAGTGCCCATCGTGTTAGTGGCTTGCTGACCCTCCCTTTTGCTTTGATTCATCCCTTTCCTTCGAGTGATTACAGGTTGATCTTTGCTGGTTGCATTTTTTGGTCCTCTAGAACTTGAACGGTTCTTCCAAAGCCGTTCATCCCCTGTGCGGCTGCACATCCACCGTCACTTTCTGCGAACAGTGCCAGTTCTCCTGCAAGCGTCCTGTCATAGACGGCCTGCTATCGACCGTTCACACTACCGAACGACCTGTCCTTGGCCGTCCATCTTTCTGGCACAGGTACTCTTCTGGTTGGTATGGTTGTAGGTACACGGTTGCTGGAGATCCATTCCAGAGCTTACGCGACCGTCCATAGACCGCTCCTCCTGGTACGTTTCTCATCTCTGCTATCCTTCATTTCCAGCATTCTCTGATTTTTGCAGTTATTCTGCCATTATTCCCTATTACTCCCTGGATTCTACGGTTCTGTATAGACCGTCTGTCCCTTTGAGCGGTCTTATATAGACCATCCTTGTGGTGCTACAGTGCACCCGTAATTCATTTTGATTGCCATGTTCCATGATATTCATGATCTTTGGTGCTGGTTATTCATCTCCCCCTGCTCCCATATCATTGTTGCATGATTGTTTTCATTGCTTATATATTTGACTGGTCATTGGTTGTAGCAACCCTGATAAAAAAAAGATTTTTAAATAAATCAAATTAAAATAAAAGATAAGTAAAGAGATGACAAAGAGCCTAAATTACTAAATCATTGATCAAGGGGAAAATAACGCCTTTTATCAAGGCGCTGATTCAAAAGGAAATGCCTCTGTATAAGACGTTAATTTAAAAGGGACGCCTAGATAATAGGGCGTCAAATTTCAAACGATGGGAAAAATAAAATTAAGGAAAGGAAATGAAACGCCCTCTACATGGGCGCGTTTACATAAGTGACGACGCTCGACAAGGCGTCAATTTAAATTCGACGCCCTCACTTAAGACGTTAATTCAGTTCGAGTTTCGTTCGACCCAGGAGTCTATCTAGGGCAGGTTATGGATAACTACGTCAAAGGTGGAGTGTGGTAAGGACTCTATCATGGAAGTATTACTTCCAATACAACTCTAACCCTATTAGGATTCCCAAAATCCTATAAATACCCTCCTGATCGACCCAGATCGCTATTTGGCGATTTGAGCTATCGTTCTGCTGAAAGGAGAGGTTTTGTTCTTCTTATTGTTTCCTTCAAACCAAAGGAGCATGAGGATTCTAATGCTTCTTCATTTTCTTCTATCACAGAATTGAGGAGCTCCTGTCTTCCTTAAAGAACGAGGGTTCTTCATCCGTGGGTTGATTACCTGTCAAGTTTTCCTATCAAACGTGAAGAACCGGTAAGTTCTTCTTCATCCTTTGACATCAACCGTATACTATAAAGGCTAATTAATCCTCTTCACATTTTTTTCTCTATTACAGCCCAACACCCGTGAAAGGAGGAAGTTTTCCTCTATTTTCGCAACGGCTGTTTCTGTTGCTGTCTCTGCTTCTGCATTAGAAACAGAGCATCGGATTCTCATCAAGTCCTTCACGTTACTTCAACAGATCACCAGTTGATAATCATCAGGTAGGTTTTCTCAAGAAACGTAGCCCAAATTAATTTAAGATCCTTAATAAAATCATATGTTATCCATGCATATAGTTTCATCGTTGTTTTAAGTGTTTTCTGTAAAATTTTGAAAGAAGCGACCCTAACAAGGGCGCTAATTCTTGTTTTGACGCCCTACCTAGTAGTCGTCAATTTCACATAAATTGATACTTACCCATGTTTAAAATTCGATATCTATGAAACCATGAACCTAATCTAATGCATGTTCATTCTGATTGAATCCTGCTAATTTTCTGGTCCTGACTATATAAATTGTTCCTGAAATTTGATTATCTGAAATTTGGAAAACTGCTGGATTAACGACCTGAAAGAGGTCGTCTTTTATTGAACTGACGCCCCAGACCAGGGCGCTAATTGAAAAGTAACGCCCCTGTCCAGGGCGCGTTTTGGTTAAAATTCCAGAATATTGAGTTTCTGCAGAATAGAAATATGAAGGGACGACTAATGTATAAGTCGTCAGATTGTGAATAAACGCCCCTATAGAAGGTGTTAATTTGATAAGTAATGACTTAGATTAAGTCGCTATTTTCCTGTGACACTATTTTACAATGTTACTGTTAACCGAGGGTTTTGTATGTATATATATATATATATATATATATCGGCGCTATATTCCAGTCCGTGAATATCGTCCCATGTTTCATGATGTTTTTATCGCACTACCCTCAACTCTCAGTGACATACAAGCTCTCCATTGGACATTCCGTTCCTTTGGACTAGCGAGTTAGTCATAGAGACCTCCATAAGACTCCTCGAGCCTTGGATTCCCTCAAGGCCGACTGAGCTGGTTGTACCATAAAAACCCATTACACTATTTTGCCATGTCACTCTATGGAAACATGGTATACCGGCCCTCATGTTATGCAAAGTGTGTATCATGAGAATTCTCTTAATGGGATGAGGTTATCATGTCATTTGATGCTGTTCTTGTAAACCCCAATTCTATATCAACATTGTTATGATGTTCTTGTAAACCCAAATTCTATATCAACATTGTTATGATGTTCTTGTAAACCCCAATTCTATATTCAACATGATGTTCTTGTGGACCTCAATTCTATATTAAGAATGAGGACGTCTTGCCATTGATGTGCTGTTCATGTGGACCTCAATTCTATATAAAGAATGTCAATACTTGCTTGTCATGGTACCCAAGTTAGGGAACCAATTCCACCTAGTTTTATCGATAAGGTGATTGTACCGTTATTATCGACATTGGTTGATAGTTGCTAGGCTAGATTTTGCATGCACTCTGGTGCACATAGGAGCATCCATCTCTTTCATAGTAGTTGCATTCCTACCGAGGTAGGGTTTCCTCTCGTCTCCATACTCCTTGGAGCTGACTAGGGGACCATGCTGAGGACCTCCGTAAGCCCCCATGAGCCGTGGATTCCCACACGGACGTCGGGTAGGTTGTACTGTATCCACCCCCAGTCTAGGGTTTGCATCCGCGAGCGAGAGAGCCCCGTAGAGTCACCCAGCTCCTCATTTCCCACTTTGGTTAGGTACCATGTGGTTGAGCGAATTCATATATTAATTAATCCACTAAGGTCCTACAAGAGGAATTTAAAAATTGTCATGCATCATTTGACAACTTGACTGCTTAAGTGCTTGATTCTCCTCTCATCTCTCCTCTCCATTGGATGCTTGGTTGTTTGAGCTTTTGCTTTGGTTAGGATTGTTTGCTCTAGTCTTGAGGTGTTTAGTGTATGTGGGGTTGTTTTTTTCCCTCAGAATCATCTCCTAGGGTCAATTCTCATTTCCATTCTTACTTTAATCCTTTGTTTGATTCATCATCTCCCATGTCATCGTACGACTTCTCCCAGTCCCACGAGGACTCTCTTCCTCGCGGACTTCTTGAGGACCCATCTAGGGTCACCCATATGCAGGGAGGAGAGGGGACTACCCCTCCACATCCGACCATTCTTGGCGAGGGTTCCCAACCCTCTCTTTCCGATCCTTCCATTCAAAATCCGGCCAATCAAATTCTCAACATGATGGCCCAGCTGGACCCTACCCAGATCCATCTCATCCAACAAGCCTTGCAGGGGGCCGATGCCCCGACTTCAGCTCCTTCTCGTGGCATGACTGCTGTTGCCACTACATCTTCTGTTGTTGGGACCACCTCTGTGGCTACCATTGACCTTACTCCCACCCGTCCTCCAGATCCTTCGGTACTCATGGAAACGGGCCAGGCTTCTACCTCAGCCCATCAGCCGCTCGATAAGGGGAAGTCTCAAATCCCCTATGTTCCTTACCTTCATCCCTATGTCACTATTTCTCCATCGTCGCAGGCCCTTGTAGCCCCGACAGACTTTACTCGGTTGCAGCCAGGGGTCACCCAGTTGGCTCATGTGGATGTGGGCCCTTCCCTGGCCCATTATCCATCTTACGGGCTACCCCCTCAGTTGGCTTTTCCCTTGGCTCCATATCCAGGCACTGCTCCTCCTTCTCCTTCTCCTCCATCCCGGGAACGGGAAATTCTTGACAAATGGGCTGCTATGCAGCAACAAATTGACCTCCTCCACAAGCGGGTTGGCCCATAGTCTTTGGCTGATGTCCCTATTCCTAACTTCAGGGACATTCGTTTTCCTCCTTAGTCTGAGCTCTCCGTGTACCGAAAATATGACGCGAACGGCAACCCGTTCATTCATGTTCGGGAGTTTCTTTACGAGTCAGCACAGTTCCAGCATGATGATCGCCTGATGGCTTACTTATTCCGCCGATCATTGGAGGGGGTCGCCTTGGAGTGGTTCTATACCTTGCCTCTAGAGGAGGCAGAAAATTTCAAGACAGTCAAGGAGAAGTTCATTCAGAGGTTCCAAGATCGGGTCGATCGCGAGTATCCCTTCACCGACCTGGTAGCGAAAAAGATGAAGTCGGAAGAGGATTTTGCGACCTATACGGATCGATGGAGGCAGATGGCCTCACGTGTGCCCGGGCAAATCCTGGAAGAAGAGAAAGTTAAGTTGTTAATCTCCAATGCCACCCCGACATTCAGAAATATTTTGGCAATGAATGACATCTCGAATATGCACTAGTTATACAGCAGGGCTCAGTTCATACAGACACAGTTTAAAGACTCCCCTATTCGTTCATTGTTCGAGGCCCAAAAACCCAAAACTACCAGAAAATCCCAGGGTCCCGTCACTGAGGGAGTGCAAATCAACGAGCAGGTCCGGGCTGTTCAGTTTCCCCACCAAGCCGCTCCACCTCGCTTCCCGCAGCCTCCACGCAACCCCCAGTTCGCCGCTCTACAAGTTCCCCAACCCACTTTCCCGACTCCTCAACACCCGCAGCAACCACCTCCACCACCCCAACAGTCCCAGCGGCCGCCACAATATCATAATGTTCCTCCACCTGCCGCTTACGGACCTGCTCGACTGAGCCCAAAGAGGACCCATTACCCTCCTCTTCCTGAGACATTGCCTGATATTTTCTCTGCTTTGATGTATACTGGTGATATTCAATTGCCTCTGGAGCGTCAGAATTGGAATCCGGTTGCCGATCAGTCCCAATATTGCATATATCATCGGTAGCCCGGGCACACAATAGAGCAGTGCTATCAGTTTAGAGATCTGGTGTATGATTTACACGAGGGCCAGAGGATTGATTGGGCCCAGATGCACCAGTTGATCGAGGACATCAAGCAGATGTAGAGACAAGCCAGGCCGCAGCAGGTGGTGCCCCAGCAACAGCAACAGCAGCAACCCCAATAGCAACAGCAACCCCAACAACAGCAATAGTAGCAACAAGACCTCGGGATCCATCAGAATCCCATGCCAGTCCACCCACCCACTCCTCAGCAACAACAACAGCCGCCGGCGCCGGCAGCGGCCCAAGTGAACATTGTTCAGCACCCAGCCCCCAACGCTGGGTGGACTTTTGATGATGAAACCCCCGCACACCTCTTGGCCTTTCACCACAACCATTCCCCCGCACTTGCTATCCCCTCCGTTCTTAGGCCCGCCGTTCTGACCACCACTCCACCCATTATTCCCTCCGCATCACCCATAAGGCCCACCGCATTCCCCTCCATACCGCCAGTCCTTTCGCCATCACCCACCATACCCTCCATCATCACCCCTCCACTTAACCCCTCGCCTATTTCCCCTTCACTAGGGCCCATCAGGCCAACTTCCGCCATCCTCACCCCCATTTCTACCCCTTCCACCTACCCCATCGGGCCAAGCGGGGGTCCATCTCAGGCCGTGCCGGCACCACATTGCGCCCTTCGGAGCGGGAATCCATTCCACAAAGTTTACCCTTCATCTCGTGCACCCGCACCTACCCCTCAGCCTTCTTCCTAAACAACTGAAGATGTAGAGCCCGTGCTAGGCACGAAGTAGAACTTTTTACAGCACTTGGACCGGATGCCGGCCAAGATTTTGATTTTGGAATTGATCAAAAGGTCGCCACTACATCAGGATGCTTTGAAGACTTTTTTGTAGAAAGTGATGGTAAATGAAGATGTGGCGGTGGACAGTTTACCAACGGTGTTGGCAACCATCACAAGGGGGCCCTCTATTTCATTTTCTAAGTCAGAACTAGCTCCCCTAGAGGCACGACATATGCCACTCTATATTACCATTTCTTTGAATAAAGTTGCTGTTGAGTCTGCCCTCGTGGACACAGGAGCATCGATAAACGTATGTCCATTGAGTACCCTCCGTGCCTGTAACATTTCAGAGGATATGCTTAAGCCAACACCTACCACAATAGCAGCATATGACAATTCCAGGCGTGCTTGTCACGGGGTCGGGACTGTACAGGCCGAGCTAGGGCCATTGGCTATGGACGTGGAGTTTTATGTGTTGGACACAGACCCAATGTTCAAAGCTATTCTGGGTCGTCCATGGATAAACAGTTTAAATGCCGTACCTTCAACCGCCCACCAATGCCTAAAATTCCCATTCCAGGGCCGGGTGGTTAAAGTGAAAAGCATCTCCACCATCCAGTCTGTTGATGCCATTCTTGGATGTCCGGGTCCCCCGGCATTTTCCACCCCTTTGCATGATAGAGCTACATTTGGAGGTCCAGGCCCTCCTATCCTCACTAACCTTCATAGGGAGTCTAGACATGCTAGGTCCACATTTGGGTGCCCGGGACCCCCAACATCCAATAGAGTGCTAGCATTCACCAACTATGTCTCAGGATTGCATACTTGCAAGCACATCATCAAAGGCAATAGGATTTGTCAAAGGCGAATCGATACCCGCAAAAGAAACCAAGACTTCCAAGAGGGTGACTATCTGATGGTCAGGATGAAGAGGCTCTTCCCTAGAGTCGCCTCTACGCTCAGGGCTTGAGAGATTGGACCCTTTAAGGTCTTGGGGTGATTGAGCATAAATGTCAATGAGTTGGTCCTTCTGAAGGAATATGGGGTCAATCCTTATTGTAGTGTAGCGGACCTTGTGCCCTGCAAGGGCCCCGCGGTGGCACCTAGCGAGGATATTGAGCCCATACCCCCTTTTAAGAGTGACCCCACCAATGAGAATCCACTTCTAACCTTGAGAGCCCGGCATGAGCACAAAGATTTGATACTAGTTGAACATAATGACACCATCAGGAGCAGGGCAACCCAGCAGTATCTTGTGAGGTGGAAGGGCCGGCCACGATGGTGGACACATGGGCAAGCCAGGAAGGACTCTTACTCGACGGAGTCGACCTCTTCGCACCCCGGGAGTATGATGGGGGCATCTCTCACCCTTCATATTTCCCGGTTGTTCACCAGCATGGTTTCATTATGTCTGTCACATTTTCATGATTCAGTTCATGTAATTTTCATATTTTCTTTGGGTCATAATTATGTAATCTCCTTTTTATTTGAGTCATGTCCCTAAGACTTTTGTTATTTCCCTAAGTTTGTGTGTCATTGAGTTAGTTTGATTAAGTCATTGGGCCCAATTCTTTGGGCTAGGCCCATGTGCGCCCCTCCTCTTTTTGGTTCTTTGTCATTGTGTCAAGAGTCAAGGGCTTTTTGTAAAATGTGGGTTGCCTATATATAGGACCCCATTCCCCTCATTTTGAGTAATGAATCAATCAATGAAAAATTTGCCATTTTGTGAGTTCTAACTTCAGATTTATTGTGGAGTGAATCCATTAGTGAGGTGAGAAGCCTTAGGGAGAGAATCCCACCCATCCCTCTCCTAATCTCTCTCTTCCACTCCCCTTTCTCTCTCCTCCATACCCAATTTTGAATTTTTTCTCTCTCCTCCACCTCACCCTCCACATCAACCCTAGCCCATCCACCTAAGCCACCCCCCAACCACCTCTCCACTTCCCTAAGTGCATTCAATACCACCTACCCCCCTCCTTCCCTAGGAGCATCTTGTCCTTCCCAACACAATCTCCCTCTCCCCAACACAATCTCCTCCCTTCCCCACACAATCTCCCAACTCCCTAGAGAAGTTTGAATATTTTCCCTCCACTTTCTCCTCCCCCATGCCCTAGACTCCCCAAGAGAGAGAGATCTCCCTCTCCCTCACCCTCCAACACCAAATTCGCAGCTCTCCCTCTCACCACCTGCTAGACCCCCTTCCAGTCCCCATTCTCCCCCTCCCTCACCTTGGTTTGCCCCCTCCCAGACACCCTGATAGCCTGGGGTCATCCCCATAGCCTACCATCACCATCTCATGTTCATCCGAAGCTGCACCGGCGAACCTGTCCACATCTGAGAGTCCTGCAGAGAAGCAGCATCTTGCAGAGCCGGCCACGTCTTCATCCCGGCGCCCCATGAAGTACAAGAGGCATTTCTGGAAGCGTCTTCCAGTCGTCTTCGCAACGGCGGTGGTCCCGTCCCGTTCTGAGTTCGTGATCGCCCAGGGGAGCCATTCTTCCCCGACTACGCAAAGCCTCCCTGGCAGGAGTCCAGAGCCTGAGTGGAAGCTCGACTGCGACAATCCTGTTGGGAATCTGATCGAGAGTTCGTCTTCAAAAATCTTCTACTACGAGTCTTCTATCATCTCCAAGAAGCAGAGCCCAGTTTGGAGACCGGACCTGAATGTTATCAATTTTATTCCCCGGGTATGCGGTTCTGCTTCCACTCAGTCTGCACCAACCCTCCCTCAGTGTTCAGAGTCTACTGGCTGACCCCACCAACAGTTGGCATCCTTGTCAGTCTTGCTTCGAAGAGGACTTGTCAACGGTTCTAACGACTCTGGCATCACCTGATTTTGAGCTCAGGAGCGATCGTGGCACCCTCTTCTTTCTGCTGTTGGGAACCTGAAGCTGTCAGAACCGAGGGTCTGCCACCCTGTTCAATCCCCTACTCCGACCAGCAACGGTGCCCGAAGAAATCAACAAAATTCTGGCATCATCCCGCTCCTGTTACAAAGAAATCCCCACTAGTCTCGTCTTAAGTAAAATTCTTGAGTGGCCGCTGTGATAGCATCATCAGCCGTCTGTCCACTGTTCCAGAGGGCGGGCTGATCCGACAATGTTCTTTCAAGTGGCTCTTAGTTCGCATTTCCCCCTTCCTCGCCTAACCGGCTGAGTGCCCCTCCCTGCGTGGAGGTATATTTTGGTTGTATTACGAAACCCCACCCCTAGTCCAACCCCCTTGCAAGGGGCATAGTGCATGTAATCTGAAATTTCAGGTTCGAAGCTTCACCGGCGCGGCGTGTGGGGAACACACGCTTCCCCGCTCGCCCACGTCTCCGACTCGGGGCCGGTGTCCTCACACCGGTCAGGTATATGCTGAACCCTCCCTGGATATTTGTGTTTAATTAGTATCATTTCTAAGTTCAGCCGGTGAGGAAGAGAGTGCCCGGTCCCGTGATTCCCGATCACAAGTGGCCACCGAGGATTGAGTGAGGAGAGATCCCCGTGGCCTCAAGGCACGGCGTCCGCCCCACTTATGTGGGTGCTCCAATCCAAGGAAGGGGAACTCATTGGCCAAGTCATCACCCCAACCAGCGTGGTTTAGGCTCTCGAATCCACCCTACCATCACTTAGTCACCACGGGGAAAGGATTGTGCTGCGATATCTATCCGCCAACATCGAGTCCGCCAATTTGTAAGTGGGCTTGCAAGTCTAGGTCCGAGGTTCATTTGGTTGATACCATTGCACCCTTAGGTCGTGTCACATCACAACCTGTAGGTAGCACCGGTGCGGGCTATACATCGCCAGTGCGGTGTCACTCACGAGCCTCAAGTCCAAGCCCGGCCTCCTGGGAAGTCTGACGGTGGTGTCACGGAGGAAGCCTGGGCGCATCACGAACCAATCCAGGGGCAATCTATTGATGTACAGTCGCCACTCGTCTCTGGTCTTCATCTCAGCTGTCCTGCACTCTACCT
This sequence comes from Amorphophallus konjac, assembly GCA_022559845.1. Taxonomy (NCBI): domain Eukaryota; kingdom Viridiplantae; phylum Streptophyta; class Magnoliopsida; order Alismatales; family Araceae; genus Amorphophallus; species Amorphophallus konjac. The sequence continues at coordinate 41,416 of JAHNEJ010001887.1, read as the reverse complement.
GTGGAGAGAATCCGAACGCGCCACCTATGAAGAAGAGGGGGTGGCTCCCGAAGATCCTACTAGCTGAAGTGACATCCTCATAAGTGAATTTCATCCTGACACCCATCCAACACTCTAGAAGGATCATACAGCCAAACAGGGGACCTCCTAAGGCTGCTGAAGTAAGGCCCTCGTACAAGTAAGCTAGGGTGGCTTGGGAGATGGAAAGACCCTGCCATAGGCCGCTAATGGTACTAAGAAGGGGAATCTCTAGCACATGGTCAACTGAAGGAAACAAGATAGCCCCGCACAAGCAGATGGACGCGGCCTTAGCTATAGCTTCATCACACCCGCACTTATTCTTACAATGCTCCACTACCCACTGACTAAGAGGAAGAATGTGAATCTGACGTGGGCCTACGAAAGTGTGGACATCCCTGCTGTCTGGTATGAACCCTCCCAAGATAAGCCTAGGATCTGTAGGGGCAACAGTATGACACACTGAGTCTTCCCCTCCCACTTGGGACCTGGGTAAAGAGAAGTAGGTCTCTACCTCCTCCAGTATGATAGTGGCCTCAAATGATGGGAATATGAATGTATGGGTCTGTGGGTGCCAAATTTCAACTAAGGCTGAGATGCTGTGCCAATCAAAGGAAAGCTTTGGGTAGTTCTGACCCAGTACTAGGAGAGGTTGTAAGTGCCAAGATCTCAAGATGGATGTCACTCCTAGGGGCAAGGCGCGGACCATGGGAGCCAACCACGTCAAGGTAGAATACCGCCTGGGGCCAGGGAGAAGCTGAGGCGGGAAGAAAGAAGATGGAAGAAAAGAGAGAGGAAGGAAAAACATGTAAGTAAATGAAAGAATTAAATGAAATCATGATTAACTTACCTCTCTCAGAGATCTCGAGCTGAGATGTCGCGGGATCGCGGTCAGTCGTTGGAGCACTTCCCACTCCTTCCTGGCCAGCTTTGGCCCTTCAAAAGATGCTCCCTCCTTGGAGCTCCCCTCTAGGGCCATCTTCATGATGATTTGGTGATGAATAGCAAAAGTTTCAAGGCTTAGAAGGAGGAGGATGTGTGAATCACGAATTTAGGCCCCCCCCTCCTACTTATAGGGCTTGTTAGGAAGCCTAGGTTTCTTGAGATCGGGGTTGGATAAGTCTAGGGAAGGTTAAGATGAGGTTTGGATGGGTTTAAAGCAGTTTGCCCTCGGGTTAATGACTCTCCAGGAGAGTCCCATTCAAGTTCGCAGGATGCCCCTTTGGACGGTCTCACGATAGACCGCCTATATCATTGAGCGGCCCGTAACGGACCATTTATCATCTTCCAGAGAGTCGAGGGCAGGAGTTTAAGCGGCCTAAGTTAGACCGTTTGTCTTCTTATGCGGCCTATGCTAAACCGTTCAACATTCAAAATGGTTAATATAAGACCGTTTCATATCTCCTTGGAACGGTCTATTACGGACCGTGTGTTACTTTGAACGGTCCACTGAGAACCGTTCTTCTGATTTGAAGCCCTTGTCCAACAAGTTGTGCACCTATCCAACTAGTAGCCGTACTATTTCTCATCTCATTCATTGGCTATCTCTCATCTCACTCATTTGGCATCTCTCATCTCACTCATTTGGCGTCCCTTATCTCACTCATTTGGCGCCCTCATCTCACTAATTTGACGCCCTCATCTCACTCATTTGGCATCACGCTCTCTCTCTCCCACTCGGAGTTGACGTCCCTCTGTCTCACTTGTGGTCGTGTCGCGTCACACCCGTAGTCGTGTCTCACCCGTAGTCGTCATCTCTCACTCACACACTCGTGTCGAGTCAGTAGTCGCATTCATCCATCCATCCATTCATTCATTCATAGAAATATACAAAAAAGCATATCACTATCACTGTCATATCATATCATGTGTACAAAGTAGAGTCACAACTACAAGAGTCAAGCCTGACCCTCTCCCTCCTGATGGTCGCTGTCGCCTCCTCCCTCCAACCTCTTCGATGGTGGGGGCATCGGAGAAGTCACCTCGTCTCGGCGGCGCCGCCGTCTCTCATCCTCCTCGTTCCTCTGTCTGCCAGAGGAACCTGTCAAGTAAGTCCTGAAAGAACCGTGGGTCTTGCTCAGAGCACTGCTCCTCGACCTCTGGCTCATCTCCCAGAGGATCTCCACCTGGCCCTCCAGCCTCGAGACCTGACGTTGGGCCTGCTCAGCCTCGGTCCTGTAGCGCTCCGCCTCGGTAGCGTTGGCTCGAAGATGCTCAACCTCAGCTCGTAGGAGCGCCGTCTCAACGGTATCGTCTGGTCTGCCTTGTGCAAGCTCCTCTTTCAGTCGGGCGGTCTCCTCCCTCAAATGCGCTGCCTCCTCCCGAGCCGCTACTTGGCTCTGCTCCAGCTCCGCCCTCAACAAGGTCAGCTCGGATGTCTGCATGCACATATCATGGTCAGTCAATTGCATTTCATACATTTCATAAGCATAAGTAACAAAAGGAGAAGTGTAGTGATTTGCATACCCTCTCGGTGAGCGCCACCTCGGCCGCTTTGGCCCGCGCTACCATCCTAGTGAAGTCGGCCTTCCACTCAGCCCGATCTGCAGGAGTCTGGGTAGAAGAAGAAGAAGGAGCATCGGCCCCCTGTCGCTGGGCCCCCTCGACACGCTGCATCCAAATTCCAGGTCAGTCACATGCACAATCATAATCATAAGCATTTGCATAATTTCAAGAGTTTAGGGCTTAGAAAACTCACCAGTAAGGCCAGGGCCTGTCGGGCCTCGTCCCGCTCCCAGATAGTGGAGTGCAGGAGCCCCTGCAGCTCCGCTAGTCGTCCCTCAGGGTCAATCTGCATTCAGAAGTCCATGTGTCAGTGCATCATCATATAGGAATCATAAGCATAATAAGACAGAGTTTGAGTTTAGAAGTCATACCGGTCGGTGGGCACCCCGGAACACCTGGTCCCGGTAGTGTCTAGAGTACGCGGTGTAGTACGCTGAGTCGCTCTCTGCTCGGGCGGTCACCACCCGCCCGAGAGCTGTCCAGTCGGCCACCTGCGCAACGTTCCTCGTCGACCAATCAAATGCTACCGCCAGACCCCGAGTGGTCCTCGTCACGCGCTCCCCCACCTTCTCAGGCGCCGGGAACTCCACCGCGGGTTGATGGACCCCGATGGTCCTCGTCACCAATCTGTAGTGCAGTGGCTCCACCACATTCACGCAGTGAAGCCATGCGTCTCGTCCAGCAAAAGCGAGGGTGCCAACCACCCAAGGCTGACCCTCCTGGTCCTCCTCTATGTAAGGTGTCCACCGTACCTGTAAGAAATAGAAAGTCACATCAGCATTATCATCATATAAGAATTGCATTTAATTAAAGAGTCTGAGTTTAGAAGCATACCGAGGCAAACGGTAGAGCGTCCAGGTCATCCTGCAGCTCTCGGATCTGTCGTCTCAAGGCTGCAGTCTCTCGAGGTGCTGTCCACCTCCGGGCGAACGGCAGGAGCCCAGGACGGGTCTCCTCGCCTCTGCCTAACCCACGTAGGTGTACGTAGGCCCACACCTGCATCACAGCGTCGTGTCAGCATTCAGGAAACATATAGAGTTGCATGATTAAGTCTAGGGTAAGAGTCGTACCTGGAGTAAGGGAGAGGAGCCCCCGAGCATCGTCCGACGGGCTGTCGAACGCAGCATGTCGAACAAGAACGCGAGGACTGCTGCTCCCCACGCGTAGTCGCCCACGTGGCTCAGCTCCTTGAGGAAAGGAAGGAACTGGCAGCTCATAACGTCCGCTCTGGTGGAGAAGAGAAGTCGCCCGAACATCAACATCAGGAATCGCCGTAGCACTCTATCCGCCTCTGCTCCCAGCGCCGCAGGTTCCCTCGGCCGCGCCAGCTCCACCAGCCGCAGCAGGTGCTCCTCCGGCCGCTCGCCAACTGCAACTCCCGCCTGTCGTAATCCCAGGCTGTCCTAGAGACTAGCCCGGGGTAGGAGGGTCGACTGCCTCTCGGGGCGCCGCAGCTCTAAGCCCAGTAATCCTGGAGCCATCACCCGATAGTCGGGAAAAGTGGTCCCGCTAACCGGTAGCCCGTGCACTTGAAGGCCAGTGAGTCTGGCCATGTCCTCCAGCGTGGGGACCATATGGCCCCACGGCAAGAGGAATGTACGACTCACTGTGTCCCAGTGGTCGTGTAGGGCGTAGAGCAGAGCTGTGTCGAACCGACACACCTCAATGCTCAAGAATGGGGCGAACCCCATGGCAGCCAACCGCTCCCTCTGAAAGTCTGGCAGTGCTAAATACACTACGCGGACCTGCAACCATGAGGTGCGGGTCCTGCGCTTTCCCTACATTCATTCATTCATTTTAAATGCATTTTAGTAATTTATTTAATAATTTTATTTCATATATAAATAAAATCATCAAGGTTTAACTCTCTATCGAAAAAGTGGTCTCCTACAGGCCGCTCGTCCCTTTGAACGGTCCCATGTGCACCGTTCTAATCCCTAGGTTCTGTGTTTCGAACGGGCTAGCATTGGCCGTTCTTATCTTGAACGGGTGAGCATGCACCGTTCTTCCCTCAGGTTTCTTAGTTTCAAACGGCCACTCCTAGGCCGCAGGAAGGTTGGGCAGTCCTATAGGGACCGCGTTGTTCTTTGTTGACAGGGTGTTGAACGGTCCAATGTGGCCCGTCTGTCTTTTGTACGGTGAGCCTCTCACCGTCCTTACTTGGTTCGGTTCTAATGCTGTGTGAATTTGAACGGCTACCCCTGAGCCGTGTGGGTTATGGGCGGTCCAATGTGGGCCGCATGTTTCAGTTTGGGCGGTTTATTTAAAACTGCTCAACCGTCATCTTCCCCGACGACGGTGAGGGTTTTCCCATCGGTGGGGAGGCCACCGTTGCCCCCACACCGGTCTCTGAGCACCCTAATCCCCCTAAAATAATCCTTGGACTAACGTGCATATATTAAAAATTGAAAAATGGCTAGGGGGGCCTACCTCGGGGTCCCGGGTCGCCTTCACCTTCGCCGTGGGTTCGTCGGTGGGTTCCTCCGGCACTTCGTCGCCTCCGGCGTTGGCAGTAACCACTACAGTTTCTACCCCCTCCGGTTCAGGCACGACCACGGCAAGCTCCTCACCGCCGGCCTCCTCCGCGGCGGCCACCGGCCTCCTCCGCAGCGGCCACCGGCGGCGGCGGTGGTGGCATTTCCTCAGCCGTCGGTGGCGGTGAGGGCTCCTCGCCGGTCGCCCGATCTCAGGCCACCGGGTGCTTGGTCCTCATCGCGAGGGAGAGGCGAGAGATGGGGAGACGAGAGAGGGAGTTGGAGAAATTGAGAGAGTGGGAGATTGGAATGGGAATGCGGGTTGTGTGGCTTCCCTTCGTTCTTTCTCCACCGTCGGTTACAGTGGATGGAGACAAAGGGTTTTAGTTTTTCGAAGTTGCAGAGGTTAAACGGTCTAGCGATAGACCGTTCTTCATCTGAACGGTTGCTATGTGACCGTTCTTCGTTAACGGTATGCTGCTTTTAAGTCGGTTCAAATTCCATGCATAGACGGTTAAGTCCTAGCCGTTCTTTAGTTTGGGCGGTTTTCATTTGACCGTTCATATCTAATTAAACATTCTTGCCGATTTTTTTCTTTGCACTTGGTGTTTGATTGATGAAAATGATTATTTTATGGTGTTATTGGAGATCTTGTTAACAATTTTATGTGCAGCATCAAACTTTCATTTGCCGTTTCACCTGCACAGGTAAGTCAGGTATGGCTTTCTAACTGATGTGGCACAGCCCAAAGACCCCTAAATATGACAAGGTGACCCTAGGACTTAGACCCGCAAGCATACAAGCGCTCAATGATTCTCACAACGACGATTTCTGCTCACTCGGTTCACACGTTCACCCGGTGGGTCCAGGAGATGATGGTGAGGGTCCGAGGCGGGACCCAATTGTCCTAATGGACTTACAATGCTAAGGCTGACCTCCAATGGGCCTGGGAGTCCCAACTTTGTGGGTGGCCGGCCCGCAAGGCGGGGTGTGGGGTGGCACTCACTCACGGGCCGCGGTGGGCACGATATTGCTTAAAATGAATTCCGAGCACTCTCTTACCGTCCGACGGGCATTCAAGGCAATACTACATTTGCAGAAATGAAGCTACAAGGGTGTGATCAGAAGTTCACCTGATCGGTGTGAAGACACCGATCCCGTTCGGAGACGAGGGCGCGCCGGGAGGCGAGGGTATACACCCGATCGCCGCGGTGATGGAGCTTGACCTAAAAATGTGAAGAGGTACAGCACTACGCCCCTTGCAAGGGGGGGATCTTGGGGTGGGGGTTAATGTATTACAACTAAAAAATTACCTCCACGCAGGGAGGGGCCTTCAGCCGGCCAAGCGGGGAGGGGAACGAGCGAGATAGAGTCGACTTTCCGAGCTTTGCCGATTCTACCTAGCTTCTGTAATTCTGGATAGAGGGCCAATGTCGATGCTGCCAATAATTCCACCGAGCTTGGAATCTGATGAAACTTGCGCCAAAAGCTTGCTATCCAGAGAGGGGTGCGGCTTGAATTTTTGGACGACGTTCTGATCTGGGGGCTGACTGCTCCAGCGACTGGAAGATGGATGCAGCTCTGATCTCTGGCCGAGCTCAGTCTGAAATAGCAGGTTACAGAAGCTGCCACGATCGCTCCTGAGCTCCAAATTTGGCACCGCTAGACTCGTTGGAATCGTTGACGAGTCTACTTTGTAGAAAAATAAACAGGGAAGTCTTCTGATGTTGGAGATGATCTGGGTGTCCAGAGAAGTGGACGGTGGTCGGTGCAGACTGTGAGGAGGCAGACCGGTGTGGGTGTGGTAGAAAATTGGTATCTCTGGTTGTCGGATGCCGAACGGGGTTCTGCCTTCTGTTCCTGGACGCTGACAGGGGGAGGAAGAACTTTGTAGAAGACCTCGAAGACTGGTTCCTTCAAGGTTCGTCGTGGGAGAGTCTTCTCTACCGCTCTGGCTCCTGGTCTGATAGGTTCCGCGCAGTCGGGGAAGAACAGCCTTCACGGACGGCCACGAACTCGGAATGGAGTGATTCCACCTCGCCTGCGAAGAGCACAGGAAGGCCTTTCCAGAAAGTTAGGCCACGCCACCAGCAGAACCAGGATGCAGTCGTGGACGTCGCTGCAACAGAGTGCTAATCTGCAGGTCGGCCTGCACACAAAGCTGGAGTGGAGAAGAGAGGAGGGGGCGAACTTGGCTTGAGGGGAGAGGAGGGGTGCGACCTAGGGAGCAAGGAGGGAAGGGGAGATTCGAATTTGGGCTTTGGAATGAGTTAATTCAGCCTTGGGAAAGTGGAGATATGCTTAGGGAAGTGAAAGGGGTAGGTGGTGGTTGGAGGGTGGGGTTTTGAGTGGTGGAACTTCCTTGGGACTAGGTGAGGATTAAAGAGGGGTTGTGAGAAGTTGTGGGGAGTTAATGGAGGTAGGTGGGGGTTGGAAGTGGTTGAGAGGGGGAGGAGAGAGAGTGAATTTCGAAATTTAGAGAGAGGAGGAGAGAGAATGGAGAGATAATGAGAGAGAGAGAGATATTGAGAGAGTTTGAAAGGGTTTTCTTCAATATTCATCAAAAGTTGAATACAAGAGGAGAGATGGGGCCTATATATAGGCAACCATTCTTTACATGACCAAAATACCCTTGACAATAAGATAAAAGACCGAGCATATCCTAGACTCAATCCTATGGGCCCATAACTAAAGTAATAAGGCCCAATTAAACATAACAAGGGAAATGGACTAAAACCATATGACTCAATAAAGGAAAATACATAAGATAGGACTCAATAAAAAGAAAATACATAAAATGAAACTTGGGAAATGAAGATAACAAGTGTAGACCATGATCAATCCATATCAAGAGTGTGTAGGCGATCAAAGCTAGAGGGGTGTCAGGAGATGCCATCATCAAATCCCCCGGGGTGGGGAGAGCTCGACCCTGTCGAGTATGGGTCTGCCTGGCTGTCGTACTGCTCCATCATGTCGGGATCCAAGCATATCAAATCCTCCCGACTCACCCATGTATCCTCGATCGGGGGACGGCTCTTTCACCTAACCAGATAGCACTGATACACCCTGTGTCTCGTAATGATACTCTGCTCATCCAGTATTGCCTCTACCTGCTCTCGTCGGTCTCTCAAGCTAGAAAGTGGAGTCCCTCCGGGAGTGTCTCTCATAAGGGGGGGTAAAGGCTCAAGCTCCTCACTGGGTTCCACCGCGGGGCCTTTGTGGGGTACCAGGTCCGCCACACTGAAGGTAGGGTGCACCCCATAGCTTTCTGGTAGGTCAAGCTCATAAGCATTGCTGCCAAGTCATCGTAGAACTCGAAAGGGTCCCGAACCCCGTGCCCTCAACTTGGAGGCAGGTCCCGGAAGGAGCTGCTCCATCCTCACCATCACCGAGTCTCCCACTTGGAACTCGTAGTGGCGCCGATGAGCATCTGCCCGCCTTTTGTAAGTCTCATTGATCCTTCCTATATGCTTGCGAGAATGCGTATGCCATGCATGATGATGCGATGTTAGTGTGAAACGAATGGTATGCCAAGGTGGACCTGGGTAGCCAAATGTAGACCGATCACACTTTGATGCTATGAAGACTGTGGTAGTCTTAGGAGGGCCGGGACATCCATAGATGAACCTTTTATGCATGGGTGTGATAAATGTCGGGGGACCCGGACATCCATGTATGCTCCTATCATGCTTAAGACTCATGATGAATGAAGGTGGGCCAATACATCCGAATATGGTCCACTTATGCTGCCTACTTGACATGTGGGTGATGTGGATGAATGTACCCGACTTATGAATCATGTCAAATGGTGTGGTAGGCCTGGACACATGCATGTTTATCCCAAAGGTGACTTCCATGTGCATAGATGTGGGATGACTTTTGAACGTCCACGTGAATGGGTCGAAGGGATCTACGAACGTGGTTATGGGGTGGGGCACTTCATCAATCCCAAGGTGTTTGTTGCCTAAGGTCAAGGCTCTCACGTTGTAACCCGATTCTAGGAAGGGAGGAGTTTGGGTCGACATGGGCGATGTGGGTAAGGTGAGGTGGGTGGTGAATAGGGAAAGTGGGTCACATGGAGATTTAGGCTCCCATAGAAAAGGGTCAAAGGGATTATGGTAAGGGTCACCTAGGTAGGGGTACTCCATGTTCTCAAGGTCCTCAAATGGCGAATCATCTCTCTCTAAGATAATTGGGCCAAGGTTGCTAATGGGTTGGCTAATCAAAGTACTTGGGATCTCAATGGTTGGGGAGTAGACTAGGATGGGTTCCTCCTCCATGGGAAGAAGGAGTATGATCTCACTTGTAAATTGGCCATTGGTGTAGATGGAAGTGATGGAGCCAATGGTGGGGTAAGCTAAGCTAATGGTGCTAGACTCTGATGGCCTCATGGCTAGCATATCGGTCAAGTGGACTTGCCAATGTAGGTAGGCCACTAAGTCTCCCAAATCTTCTACACAATAGGAGGTTTGATAAGTGACATGAGGCTGAGTGGGAATGAGTTGGGATTGATGTCCCATGAGTAGGTGGCTTGGTTGTAAACTAGGAATGGTGAGGCCTCGCTTGAGCCATAGGAATATGGACTTATCTATGGTGATGGTGTCATGGGGAAGGGTGTATAGCTCTTGAGGAACTAGGTTAGGAGGGGTGGGTGAGTTGTATGGCCCTTGGATTTCCTTGATTTTGGGAGGTGGATCCGAATTGGTATCCCTCTCCACTTGGGTAGGTGTGTGGGTTGCAACTCCTAAGGATAATGGGGTAGGAAGGTCTATGGTGGGTGGGTTGGTGTTAGTCGAGGCATGGCGCACTCGAGGAGGTGAGCAAGGTCGGACATGGGTTGGACTTGGGAGTGGAAGTAGTGGAGGCCTAATTTGGGGTAAGATTGGTGTAGGAAGCGGGAGGTGGGTTGGGTGAGGGGTTTTGGGTTTTGGGGTGGTGGCCATTATGGGCCTTGGTGGAGGGGTGGACATGGTGTCCACATGGTTTTTAATGGTGAGGGTTGGATGAGTGGTGGTCACCATGGAGGGAATTGGGTTGGTTAGGGGTCTCTTGCCCTTGGGATCACTTGGGGTGGAAGTGGGGGCTAAAGGGGCTTGACTAGTGTAGGTTAGGGAAGGGGGCTTTGGTTGGGATGTGGGGGACCTCATGGGGTTAGGTGGGGAGGTGGAGGTCTTAGGTACTTGGGTTTTAGTGATAAGGGTTTGGACGGGTGGGGTGGGAGGAGTGGGAGTGCTCCTTGGGTTTTGGTGATCCGAGTGGGATGGGGACACATGCCTAGCCCTTAGTTGATCCTTCATGTCCTCCCATGTGGTGAGGGGAGCTTCCCGTCTAATTATCCTTAAGCCCTCAATTTTACACCAATGAGTTTGAGCCCTTTTGGTTAGTTGTATTTTGGCAACCCATGCCTGTTCATCCTCGGAAATATGATACCAATTGAAGTATTGGTCCATTGTAGCTTCCCAATCTAAATATTTACTAGGAGAGGTCCCATCAAAGGTGGGAAGTGGGAAAGGGGCCATCCTATCGTCCGTCCTTAGGGCGGGCCTATTTTTTCCAAGTTGGTTGAGTCGGCCCGATATGTTATCAAGCCGCTCATTGGCATAGGTCAAGGCTTTCATGAAGTAGTTGAAGTCATGAGTGTTAGTGGTAGGTATCCCTTGGGGTTTTGGATTCATTGTGGGATTGGAAGATGTAGTATTGGGTTGAAAGCGAGTACCACTACGAGTGGTCATGCAAGGTTGGGTGGGCTATGCAAGGGTGTGCCGATGCACCTATGAAAGACTTAGTGTGACCCAAGACTAGACTTGTAAGGACAAGCCTATGACCGCTCTGATACCACTTGATGTGGCATAGCCCAAAGACCCCTAAATATGATAAGGTGACCCTAGGACTTAGACCCGCAAGCATACAAGCGCTCAATGATTCTTACAACGACGATTTCTGCTCACTCGGTTCACACATTCACCCGGTGGGTCCGGGAGATGATGGTGAGGGTCCGAGGCAGGACCCAATTGTCCTAATGGACTTACAATGCTAAGGCTGACCTCCAATGGGCCTGGGAGTCCCAACTTTGTGGGTGTCCGGCCCGCAAGGCGGGGTGTGGGGTGGCACTCACTCACGGGCCGCGGTGGGCACGATATTGCTTAAAATGAATTCCGAGCACTCTCTTACCGTCCGACGGGCATTCAAGGCAATACTACATTTGCAGAAATGAAGCTACAAGGGTGTGATCAGAAGCTCACCTGATCGGTGTGAAGACACCGATCCCGTTCGGAGACGAGGGCGCGCCGGGAGGCGAGGGTATACACCCGATCGCCGCGGCGATGGAGCTTGACCTGAAAATGTGAAGAGGTACAGCACTACGTCCCTTGCAAGGGGGGGATCTTGGGGTGGGGGTTAATATATTACAACTAAAAAATTACCTCCACGCAGGGAGGGGCCTTCAGCCGGCCAAGCGGGGAGGGGAACGAGCGAGATAGAGTCGACTTTCCGAGCTTTGCCGATTCTGCCTAGCTTCTGTAATTCTGGACAGAGGGCCGATGTCGATGCTGCCAATAATTTCACCGAGCTTGTAATCTGATGAAACTTGAGCCAAAAGCTTGCTAACCGGAGAGGGGTGCGGCTTGAATTTTTGGACGACGTTCTGATCTGGGGGCTGACTGGTCCAGCGACTGGAAGATGGATGCAGCTCTGGTCTCTGGCCGAGCTCAGTCTGAAACAGCAGGTTGCAGAAGCTGCCACGATCGCTCCTTAGCTCCAAATTTGGCACCGCTAGCCTCGTTGGAATCGTGGACGAGTCTAATTTGCATCAAAATAAACAGGGAAGTCTTCTGATGTTGGAGATGAGCTGGGTTTCCAGAGAAGTGGACGGTGTTTGGTGCAGACTGTGAGGAGGCAGACCGGCGTGAGTGTGGTAGAAAATTGGTATCTCTGGTTGTCGGATGCTGAAAGGGGTTCTACCTTCTGTTCCTGGACGCTGACAGGGGGAGGAAGAACTTTGTAGAAGACCCTGAAGACTGGTTCCTTCAAGGTTCATCGTGGGAGAGTCTTCTCTGCCGCTCTGGCTCCTGGTTTGATAGGTTCTGCGCAGTCGGGGAAGAACAGCCTTCACGGATGGCCACGAACTCGGAATGGAGTGATTCCACCTCGCCTGCGAAGAGCACAGGAAGGCCTTTCCAGAAAGTTAGGCCACGCCACCAGAAGAACCAGGATGCAGTCGTGGACGTCGCTGCAACAGAGTGCTAATCTGCAGGTCGGCCTGGACACAAAGCTGGAGTGGAGAAGAGAGGAGGGGGCGAACTTGGCTTGAGGGGAGAGGAGGGGTGCGACCTAGGGAGCAAGGAGGGAAGGGGAGATTCGAATTTGGGCTTTGGAATGAGTTAATTCAGCCTTGGGAAGTTGGAGATATGCTTAGGGAAGTGAAAGGGGTAGGTGGTGGTTGGAGGGTGGGGTTTTGAGTGGTGGAACTTCCTTGGGACTAGGTGAGGATTAAAGAGGGGTTGTGGGAAGTTGTGGGGAGTTAATGGAGGTAGGTGGGGGTTGGAAGTGGTTGAGAGGGGGAGGAGAGAGAGTGAATTTCAAAATTTAGAGAGAGGAGGAGAGAGAATGGAGAGATAATGAGAGAGAGAGAGATATTGAGAGAGTTTGAAAGGGTTTTCTTCAATATTCATCAAAAGTTGAATACAAGAGGAGAGATGGGGCCTATATATAGGCAACCATTCTTTACATGACCAAAATACCCTTGACAATAAGATAAAAGACCGAGCATATCCTAGACTCAATCCTATGGGCCCATAACTAAAGTAATAAGGCCGAATTAAACATAACAAGGGAAATGGACTAAAACCATATGACTCAATAAAGGAAAATACATAAGATAGGACTCAATAAAAAGAAAATACATAAAATGAAACTTGGGAAATGAAGATAACAAGTGTAGACCATGATCAATCCATATCAAGAGTGTGTAGGCGATCAAAGCTAGAGAGGTGTCGGGAGATGCCCTCATCACTAACCCTATCACCCTTATTGCATTATTATATAGTACTATAGTATATTATCTCGAGAACCAGTTGGTTGCTTGCGTGTTCCTCGATCTGATGTTCCCCTTTAACAAAAATGATGATGATCTAGGTTCACGCGTTTGACCTTTGAATAGGCCGTTAGGTTGGGATGTCATGGGGAGGATGGTTCTATCCTGCACGTTGTGGTTGCGGATGGTATCTTGACTCTGATTTTCCCAGCTTAGCAATATTATTCTCGTGTATTTTATATTTTAATCTTTCTTTGCATTTGTTTTAACGATTTCTTTTATTTTAACCCAACATGCACCATACGCATCCTTTTGAGCATTCATGCCCCATGGTTTGCTTGAAGAATGTCCCGTCAATGATGGTTAGCTATGCGTTCAGTGTTTGAGTAAGAGGAACTAATTCCGCTCTGAGTTGGAAGGTTCTCTTTGGTCGATTCGCTTGGCTTGGTTGATTAAGAGGTCCCCGTCTGGAGCTTGAGCCTGTTTTATTTACTTTTGCTGCCTACTTTTGGCCTCCTCATTGGACCGCGGGATTGTGTCCCCCATGAGGTTTGTCTTGTCGATTTGTTTCATTTCATTTAGTTTAGTTCCTCCAGATAGGTGCCGCTTTTGGTCTAACTGTCCCTCGTGAATGGTTCAGAGTTTTTCGGAAGATTCCCATCGTTTGTTGGTAAAAATGGGTGTCGTTTTACCTTAACGCCCGCTTTCCGGTCCACTCCATTGCATTTTCGCTTCATCTCCATGTTCCATGTCACTTTCGCTTCACCTCCGCTCGCTCCCCTGCAAAGAGGACGTTAAGGCTAGAAGGGCAAAAATTTCCACCGACAAGCATTTATGCGGTCCTCCCCTAGCCGTTCAATATGATGGACAGATGGATGGTAGCCGCTCATCTCTCAGAGTCCTGCGCTTGGCGACTGTCTCAGATAATTATTCAATTAATCTATTTATCACCGACAAGGCTAGAATGGTTTGTCTTTGGCTGCTCTACCTTTGAACGGTCTCATCTAAGTCGTTCATGTATGAGAGTCCAACGGCAAACTATTCGGCCTGTTTAATGGATAATTTCGATTATTTTGTGAATTGTTGAATTTCCACCGAGAGGGTTGGACGGCCCAAAATGGACCGCCCATATGGATGTGTGGTCTATCGTTAGACCGTTCATCTGCTTGATTCCTAAACATTCAACAGATTTTCTCTCTCTCCTCGTGGATTTATCCCCAACTTTGTCCAGCCATTTCTCTGTGAATCCTCAACCATTTTGAGTGCCGTTTCTTCCAGATGAAAGATAATTGAATTATCTTCATCTTTTGTTTGATAATCTCGACCTGAAAATGCTTCTAAACCATAATTTCGAGCTAAGACTTTATGTGCTCTATAAATAGACCCTAAAGGCCTGGTTTGAAAAGGGGGAGATTTTTGGTCGACGGCGAAGCCCTGCCGCATTCTTGAGTGACCTAGCACAAAGGAGGGAGGCTTTCCATGTCCACATAAGCCTCCGGTTCAGGGAGTAGCCTAATTTTTAAGTCTTGTGTGTTTGATAGGTTTTGTCCATTTTTTTCATTACATGCAACACTCTTCTCACTTTCTCCCCACGTTTTCTTCACCTTCATTGCCATGCACACACCCACCCACGTTTGTGACACCCTAGGGGTTTAAAATCCCCCAGGTATCCCCCTTTCCACTTTTTCATGTTCATTTCTTCTTATTTTGGCATCTACTACACTTTTCAGTTCTAATCTTGGGTTTCTTCTGTCTTCTTCACATCATTTTTGCAGGTCAGTAATCCCTAGCACGAGGCCCATCCCCTCTGGCCGGCCGGAGAGGGTGGAGGTTGGACCCTTTGTAACTTCTGGCGTTGTGTCTTGCGCGGTTCTATACCATCCGTTCAAGGAGACGTACGGTGCTACCTGGACCGTCCTTCTTCTTCCTGCGGTCGTGATAGAGCCGTTCAACTGCCCGGAGTGCTTCATCCCGCATCCTCTGTAGCGTTCTTAAACGGTCTGTCTTGAGACCGTGCATCTTATAGGCGGTTCTTCCTGAGCCGTACATCTTTACAGCGTTGTAGGTCAGGCGAGTACCTCTCCCTCTTTCCAAGGTACGGCGTGTTCATCATGTTCGGCGCCTTGGTGGCGATCACAGGTTTTTTTTATTCCTTCCTTTCCCTCTATCTTCGTTCATTTCCCATGTTAGATGTGGTAGGATAGACGTGGGAAGGCATGAAAAGAACGGACGGGAGGAGAAATATATCTACAAGTAGCAGCGTGTGTGTGTGGGGGGGGGGCTCGTCCCCGTGTGTGGCTGTGAAAATAGCGTGTGGGGGGGGGGGGGGGTTCATCCCCATCAAGATGTGTATCAGCATTTGTTGGGGGACTTGTCCCCGTGTGTGTTGTTGCATTTACAACATAGAAAGCCTCATCGAGTTTGGTGAGGGGTGGACGTAGGTCTGTTGGATAGTAGCCGAACCACGTTAAAATCTCTGTGTTCATATCTGAATGCTTGTACATTTGTCCATTTTCTCTATCTTCATTCACAGGTTCAAGCAAACACTATCACACACACTAAGTTGTTTACGCCGCCATACACACTGCTTACACACACTAAGTGTTTGATAGATCTCTTGTCTGTAGTGCAACAAATCCTTCTATCTGCCAGAATTTCATATTGTTTTATCAAGCCAATCCACTCTTCACTACGTCAATCTGATTCATAAAGAATCTAAATCTCGCTCCAGTGTTTCTAAGCATCATTGGTGAATCCATTGTGTGCTGAAACCAGAGCTTCATCTAGTTAAATTTTTTAAAGGGGTGTAATCAATTCACCCCCCTCTTGATTACGGTTGCACTAATGGACCTAACACTCCCTCCCATTGCTGTCAGTCATCTCTCTCTCCATTCTACTGCTACGAGACCAGCATGCCCTCTCTCTCTTCGTTCTGTTGCTATGACCCCAGCACACCCCAGACTCCCCCACTATCGTTGTTCGTCATCTCTCTCTCTTTGATGTGCTGCTACGAGCCTAGCACCTCACAGGACGAGATCGCCAGTCGACGGACGGTGCCACTGCCCCTGCGACTACCATGACGCCCACTCCTCTTCCATGTTCACCCTTCCCTTGCATTCATCATCTCCCCCTCACCCCCGTACAAAACACCCGCCACTCTCCCTATCACCCCGTATCCTACTCACCTCTCAGCTCTCTCAGTCGATCCCACACCATGCCTACACCCCTCACATGCCTCCCCCTTCGCGTTGACACCCCATGCCCCTCTCGCGACGCCACTGACACCTCTTGCTCTCTCTTCTTCCCTCTCACGCGAACCCCACTCCCTATCAGACATATAAAAAAAGAGAGGGAAAGCAGAGCCTCCGATGCTCTGTAGGGCTGTACGCCTTTGGAAACTCTAGCCCCCACCCATGCCCATGGCAGTCGTAGCCCACTCTCACCCTCGTCTGCCCACTCCCTACAGTACGTCCCCATCTCCCAACCGCGTCGTCCTCTCCCTGCAAGCATTCTTTCTCTCATTGTGACAGCTCACATCAATGGCAATAGAGGTAGCAACACACCAGCACCTTACCGGAATGCCCTACCTTCTCCCCCAGAGGAGATGCCACCCTACCCTATCAACAGCCACCCCATTCTCCATCTTTCTTGTATTTTTGTTTCTCTCTCTCATTTCCTCAGTCTATAACCAGAAAAAAAAGGGGCAAAAGCCCCCCATTCGTCTTAAAAAAAGTATAGTTCTTGCAAAAGATAAAAAAAGAAAGAAAAGAAGAAAGAAAAAAAATCATGTGAGTACATTTTGTTTCACATTAGGAGATGTCATGTACATGCTGAAGTCCAGCGATCAATGACACCCAAGAGGGAGGGGTGAATTGGGTGATTCAATATTTTAAGAAACTTTGTCTCGATTTAAAACAGATGTGATAAAGTAGCAATTAGAAATTCAGATCTGTTAAATCTTAGATTAGATCTATCAAGATCAGTCATTCACAATAACCTATTTTGCTAAATCTGAAAGATACAACACGGAGGAGACAATATATACATACAGTCACACAGAATGGCGGTAGAAGAAATAGACCAAACCACACAGCTCAAACCACAAGGCACAAGGATTTTTAAGGTGGTTCGGATGCAACGACGGCAACCTACGTCCACCCCTCACCAAAACCCGGTGAGGCTTCAGTGCTGGAAAACCAGCACGTGGATAAATCCCCAACACTGAGTCAAAAGCTCCAACAACATGTAGGTTGACGCCTGCACACACACAAGGAACGAACCCCAACACACATAGACACGGAAACGGAGTTTCCAACATGATCCGAAGATCGGATCAACAACACTAACACAATCTGCAACAGACGCAGCACTCTACACTCGCGAACACCCAGATCTTGATAGATCCACACACACATGCAGATTTGAAGAGATCCACGCACACACACGGATCTAAGTGGAACAACACACACAACCACATATCTGAGTTGATCCATACACACACGGATCTGAACGGAACAACACACACAACCATGGAGCTGAGTTGATCCACACACACATGGATGTTTACAAATCACAAGGAACACAAACTTGAAGCTCAAACAATTTAGAAGATGAAACACGAAAGAAAGACTTCTAATTTAGGCTCCCCCTGAGTACATGATGCAGATCTTGAAGAAGGCTTACTTCTTCACTTGATTTGAGGTTGATTGGCTTCAGATGAAACTTGAAAAGTTTGGAGATGGATGAAGAATCCTTGGACGAATTACTGTTAATGTAGTGCTTGCAGCAGCTCTCTTTCTCCCCTTGGCAGCCTCCCCTTGATTCCTTTTGTCATTGGGGTTTCTTGGCCTAAAGAGTTGTTTTTATATCTCTTGATTGGTCAAGGGACATGCCAAAACACAGATCCATGAATTTAGGCATGTCTAGTGGCTTTGGAACCCAAAAGTCCAAAAGATAGGCTTTGAACACGTTGAAGAAATAAAGTCAACAAAAGGGGCTTCGAAGGGTTCGTCGACCGATTCGAGTCGGTCGGTCGACCGAATTGTGACAATTTTTGAGACTTTCAATGCTTGCTAATTTGGTCGACCGATCTTGGGCCGTCGGTCGACCGAACTCTATAATTTTATAGAGTCCTGGGTGCTGGAAGAATTGGTCGACCGAACCAACCAAGTTGGTCGACCGAACTCTGGAATTCCTGTAAAACAAATTCGTTTAGCCCATAAATCATATCCACATACAAAAGACTTTGTGTCTTCATGTTGTTCCATTCAATTTGAGTTTATTTGACTTGTTATGTGCATTGTGAGACATGATTTGTTTGTGCATTAGCTTGTGATGGAAATGGCTTTTAGAGCGTACATGTGCTTGCACTTTTGTAATTAAACGGTGCTAAGCCATTGGCCATTCCATCATCAACCTCAACTAAAAGAGAGTTTTGTTATTACCAGGAACACTAATGCACCAAAGCCTCAAATTCATTCTGAGTTTGCTCTTGATCAAATATGCATGGCACGAGACATGAGGCACGTCCGGGGTTTTGTTATCATCAAAATCACTTGGAGAGACTCAACGATCTCCCCCTTTTTGATGATGACAAAACTCTAGAACATAAAAAGCATTATTGTGCCTTAAAACAAATTTGGGACCATGAAATCAACACATATGCTTGCAAGCTCCCACATGGTTCTTGTACGTGGCGGAGTTTACACTCACGCATAGTGAGTGATTTCAGATGGGATGGCCTGTCTTTTATCAAACACCATTTGATATACATAGAACCCATGGAGGGTTAGTAATCCAATAATCCGCATCATTCAAACCATTCAAGCCAACACAAATCATTCAATCATATTTGCCAAATTGAAATTGAGAAGAAGGGCAAGAACCAACATGTATGTCCAAAAACAATTGCATTTCATTAATTCCAATTGTCATTACATATCACATGACATGGACTGACACAAGATGACTCTAGGGCATATGAATGCAAATAACACAAAAGTATCCACGTGGTCAAGCATATCACCCATGGTGTCAATGTTACTCCCAAAGTGCGATAGTTGCTCTCCAAAAGTATCCACGTGAGTTCCTAGTCCAGAAAGACGCCTTTCAAAAGACTTAGTATCTACCCAAGAAGGATGTCCAGCTCCCTGAGTAGAGGACTCCCCGTGAAAGAACTGAGGTGGAGGAGGCATTTCTAGATCTGCATGTGGAGGAGAAGGTGGAGGATGTTGTTCCGCCGCTTGAACTGGAGGTTGGCTTCCCCTTGACCCTGTTGCTGCTGTGGCTCTTCATTCTCTTCCTCACTTTCAGATTCGTCTCCATAGACCGGCACATTTCTGCGTAACTCACCATCTGGACCCCAATAGTAGCAAAAATCTGTGAAGATCTTGTGTTTATTATAAATATCATCCTGTCTCACTAGAATAAACATCTCATCGGCCAGACTAATCCCAGCATAAATGAATACGCCAGTCACCTATGATGCATATGGCAATGATCTTCTCATTTGGGTACGACATGACCCAATCAAGTCTGACATAAGTTGGCCCATATTGACTAACATCCCATTCATAACATAGTAAAACAAGAACTTGTGTACTTCCGTCACTTCATTGCGGCTTCCACCCTTGGGATAGATGAGGGTGGTAAACATATGATGCAGGATTCGCTGCAGTGGAGGAAAGTAGTTGGCATTTAATGTGATCAAGTTGCTGACACCAGGCGCATACTCATAGCCGGTCATGGCGAGAAAAGTGTCCTCAACTGTACCATGACCAAAGAGCATATCTACACCCCTAGCTGAAACTCCTAGGGCACTTTCAAATATGGCCGGAGTAACTATAATCTCAACGCCTTTAACTACTGTATATAGACATTCATTCCTCTCGATCAAGTTTCCATAAAATTTTTGGACAAGGCTGGGGTAGTAACGGGGATACCGCGTGACAAAATCAACCCATCCTGCTTGTACTTCAAAGACTGCACATAAATCTAGAAGAATTTTATTCACCTCGTTGAAATCAACTAGTTGTGGGTTGATGATTGGCCGTGGGGGCAGCCGTGGTGCACGTGGAGGTGCAGGAGCCCGCTGAGGTGGACGAGCCGGGGCCTCACCTCTCTGGGCACTGGATCCCCCTTGGGTAGAACGCCGAGAGCTTCTTCTAGACGCCATCCAAGACTTGAAAACCGCTGTGGAAACCCTTGAAAAGGACTAATCTCTTCCCTTGGGATGAAGATGGACCGGAAGACACACCAAAGGCTAGAAAAGAACTTCTCCACAATCTGGAACCTAGAGAATAGCTTCAAGGTCGCACAAGCCACCGGGGAGGTTTTGTTTCGAAACGGTGACGAACAGGCCGGATCTTGTATGAGTGGAACAAAGGGGAGGTTTTTGGGCTTGAGAAGTGGAGTTTTGGTGTTCTAGGGTTAGGGAAGAAGGTTGGAGAGTGAATGGGGTGCTTGGAATGATGAGATGGGGGTAAGAAAACCCCTTATAAAAGGGTTCAGATGTGGGTTCTGCCAGTCCGGTTCACCGGATTTCGTCAACCGAACTCGGGGCGTCGGTCGACTGAAATGGTCGACCTAGCCCTAATTTATCATTTTTTTTGGTATAACTCCTTCAATGCTTTCTTTCTTTTATAACTCCTCCAACCCCCTTTTTTTGGTATATCTCCTTCAACCTTCCTTTTTCTTTGTTGTTTGAACCTTCACCTTGGTGTAGTTGAGAGGGAATGACTTGAAGTAAGAGGTGATGGGGCATTGACAAAATCTTCTGGCTCTTCCCCTCAGAAAATGCCTCAGATCCCAAGGTCACTAGGTCCACATTTATTTAATCAAGGAATATTTGGTCTTAGAAAAATTTTAAGGAGAGGTTGTATGTATAATTACATTCAAGCATGCAAGGTGGCATTTCAACATACACAAACTGAAAAAGTCACACAAAATATGCATGTATCTAATGTAACCTACCCCCTATGCAAATGATTTTTTCTACATGTGCAACACTTAACTCAAGTGCAAACCTAGGTCTGTATGCTCTCACCCTTGCACACACTGAGTTCTCTTCTTATTTTGCTGAATTGTTCCTGGTTTAGGGGTTTTGTAAAGATATCAGCTAACTGATTATGTGTGTCAATGAATTTCAATTCAAAAACCCCCTTTTCTACATGATCTCTTAGAAAATGATGCTGAATGTCAATGTGCTTTGTTCTAGAATGTTGTGTAAGATTTTTTGACAAGTTAATTGCACTGGTATTGTCACACAAAATTGGAGCACATTTCATTTCAACATTCAAATCAAGCAACTGATTTTTGATCTAAAGTACTTGGGCTCCACAACTTCTGGCGGCTACATATTCAGCCTCGGCCGTTGAGAGAGCTACTGAATGTTTTTTCTTGGAAGCAAATGAAACTCGGCACCCACCAAGAAACTGATAGTACCCACTAGTATTTTTATGATCAACAATGCATCCAGCATAATCTGCAACGGTATATGCAATCAAATCAAATGAGGTACCAATGAGAAACCACAATCCAAAGTCTATTATGCCAATTAAATATCAAAAAATCCGTTTAACAGCCAATAAATGAGATTCTTTAAGACATGACTGAAAATGAGCACATAGACATACGCTGTATTGAATGTCAGGATGGCATGCTGTTACGTACAATAGTGATTCAGTCATTCCTCGAAACAGTGTAGGATCTATTGTTTTACCGTTTTCATCTTTGTCTAACTTCGTGGTTGTGACCATCGGAGTTGACATTGGCTTTGCATATTTCATGCCATATTTCTTCAAGAGCTCCATGGTGTATTTGGGTTGGTTTATAAGGATTCCTTTGGATGTTTGCTTAACCTCTCGAGGTTGTTCTTGGCGGGGAGATCTTTCAAGATCATTGAAGCTCTAGGCGAGTCGGGGTGCTGCACTTGCTGTTCTTGAGGTGTTTCAACTGAAGAAGCTTCATTGTCTTCATCCTTGTTGGACGTTCCTGCATTTGATTAATTTTTGGCTTTAGCTGGTCCAGCATCACTTGGATTTGAGAGCGTGATCTGCATCCAAAGTTGAAATGATTTGATTGGCCAATCTCGATTCAGGTTTATCAACAATAACATGAAGACTTTCTTTAGCAACTAAAGTCCGTGTATTGAACATTCTAAAAACTCTAGACTTAAATGCCTAACTTAGGAACGAGCCTAGGCAATAAGTTCACATGACTAATCTTGCAACTCCCCCTTAATGTGTGTAAGAATCTAAAAAGTTCAGTGAGGTTTTAATGCCATATGCTGCCTATGAAAAATTGACTCATAGTACCGTGGCGGAGAACTTAGATCCGAAGATCACCTCACGCGTAGTGATAATTTTCAGACAGGGTTAACCTTCCCTTCCAGATGTCACCATTTAATATACCATGTAGTCATTGATATGATGAAGGGAGGAGGGTTGCAATGCATTATGACATGATTTCACATGTTCAACTTTTGCATGACAGAATGTGAAAACATATGAAAACTTAATGTAAGTAGTGAAATTTTGATTTGAAGATTTTCAAGCTCCCCTTCAACAAGATGCTATATGACAAGTGATATACACAGAGATATGCAAATAACTATGGATGGAATGCATGTACAAACATATGCATTATCACATAAGATTCAACACAAAGCAAATTAAGACATAGAACCTTTTCTAGAGAAGTGAGAGGGATATCACATGAGCATTCAGATTTCAATTTTTTGATTTTTCTTTTAACCTGACTTATGTCGCTTGGCCCGTGTGCCTTACCTTCTTGACTGAAAACATATTTGACGCTTCATATTCCCAATGCACACCTGGAAAATAGCTCATTTAGCATTCTTAGGTACCCAAGCCATCTTGGGTCCTTGTGGGTTAGTAGCACTCTTGGCACGTGGTTTCTACTTTTTGACAACATTCAAATCATCATTTTTTTATCAGAAAATAATCATGCATGATATGCCCACATTTACCACAATAATTACAACATGAATTTGAATACTTAGAAGCGTGAAGATTATTTGAAGTATGTGACTTTTTGTTCCAATGTTGTTTCCAATTAGCAGGGGGTGTGTTGAACACATTACAGATCCTAGGTCGACCTACCCTTGGATTTGGTTGAGGATAATGGGTCCAAAACACAGGATGTGTTGACGCCATAGGTTGGTTGTGTCGACATGCCCAATCATTTTCCTTCATGTAGTGTTATTTAGCCTTGGGATGCGTCAACCTACCTTTGCCTTTTCCATTGTTCACTCTATTCCTGCATGCTTCAAAATCATAATTCTTCATAGTAAAACAATCATACATGGCATGTCCATGTCATCCACAATAAAAACATGAGATTTTCTTTCTAGGTGGGTGTGTGTGTGTGGCAGAAGTATGTTTAACATGCATAGTAGTGCTAGCAGCATTTTTAGTTTTTTGATGCAGATTGATTTTCTGATTTTTATTTTCTTTTTGAATCTTTTGTATAGAAGACTACTTTGGGGGTGAAGTTGAGGTACTAGCTATATTTGAATTTTGAACAAAGGAAGTAGATACCTTACTCTTAAAGGACATCTTCTTTTGATGGAGGCATCACCCACGACTCCCTCTGGCTCGGGTCATCTTCACACTCCAGAGTTATTTGAGTTCAGGGCATCATTCCATGTGGGCCCAATTATCCATTTTGAGCTTTCTATTTGAGTCATTTGATGTATTTTCCCTTTTATTTGAGTCATGATCCTAGGTCTTTTGTTTATTCTCCTAAGTTTGAGTGTCATTAGGTTGATTAGATTAGTTAGTGGGCCCAATTTAGTGGGCTAGGCCGAGGGGCGCCCCTACCCCCTTGGTTATTTGCCATTGTAGCAAGAGTCAGGGACTTTTTATAAAATGTGGGTTGCCTATATATAGGACCCCATTTCCCCCCATTTGAAGTTAATGAAAATTGCCATTTTGTGAGTACAAAATTCAAATCTTAGTGGAGAGAATCCATGTGAGAAGGTGTGAAACTTTGGGTGAGAAACCCACCTCATTTCCCCCCCTCTCTCTCTCCCTCTCTCTCTCTCCCTAAGGGGTTCGCCCCCTTCTCTCTCTCATCACCCTCCCAACTATTTTCTCTCTCCTTCCCCTTCCATTAAGGCCACTCCAACTCCCCACACCTCTCTCTTTACTCCACCCCAACCCAAGAGACCCCCACCCAATCCTAGCTCCACCATCCAACTCCCAACTACCCACTTCCCCTTCCCAAGCAAGCTTCCACCCACCCAAGGTTGAACCCATCCCTCCCTAGGCCAATTTTGAATTTTCTCTCCACTCTCTCCTTTCCCCGCCATGCCCTAGGTCACCCCATATTGGGCTCCCCATGGGCTGGTCACCCCATTCCTCCTTCCCCTCCCCTCCATTGAGCTTCTCCACCATCCCCTCCCTCTCCACCTTGTGCAGAACCTACTCCCTCTCTCCCCTACAACCCTTCCCTTCCCAGCACCTCCACCTTGCTCTAAGCCTTCTCCACACCTCCCCTACATCCCCCTCTGGCCACCCCTTCCACTTCCCTTCACCATTAGCCACCCCCCTCCCCTATCTCTAGTGCCCTTGGAGCTACTCCCAACTAGCCAGTTCGCAACTTAGGATCTACAGAGGACCAGTAACTTGCAAAGGTGACCCCGGATTCATCCTGGCGTCCCTGGAGGCCCAAGTGGTTCCGTCGGAAGTGTCTCCCTATCCTCTTCGCGACGGTGGAGGTCTCATCCCGTTCTGAGTTGGTGGCTGGCTGGCGGAATCGTCATCGCCAAACTGCGCATCTACTTCCTAACAGTCAACCTGAAGCGAGTTGCAGAGGCTCCCACGGACAACTTCCTGAATCTCTGAAGGCGGGCCTTGGCTGAGAGTTTCTAAACCGAGTCTACTTCCAGTATCAAGAAGCGGAACCCCATTCGGCATCCGCAGCTGTGATTTCTCATTTTTCTCCCTCAGGTGCACTGTTCTGTCCGCTCTGGAACTGAACAAACACCCGGCCACTATTTAGGCTGTCTCTGTCTACTCCAACCTCCTCCGGCACCCCCGTGGGTCTCCATTCGAAGGGGACTCGACAACAAATCTAGAGACTCCAGCCAAGCCTGAATCGAAGCTGAGGAGCATCCGTGGTGACCTCCTCTTCTTGCTGAAGTGGTATCGTAGTAGTCAAATTCAGAGAATAAAGGCCCTACTCACGACCCTGCCCCATCCAGCGCCGGCAACTAGAAATTCTCTCAAAAATCAGGCGACCTCCTGGGCCAACTCAGAAGAGTTTGCCACTGGTTTCGGTGCAATCAGAGTTCGGGACCGACCGCAGCGGCATCGACACGACCCCCTGTCTGCTGTTCCAGAGCGTGGGCAGAACCGACTTCATCCTTCAATTAGTCCCTAGTTCCCCTTTCCCCTCCCCGCCCGGCCGGCTTACAGCCCCTCCCTATGAGAGGTAGTTTTTGAATGTATGTGTGACTCGCCTCTCCCCTTGTTCCACCCCCTTTATTGCGGAGTAGTGTTGTAAATCTTTAAAACAAGTTCAAGCTACTCCGGCGCAGCGTGTGGGGAACCCACACTTCCCCGCTCGCCCACGTCTCCGAGCGGGACCGATTTCTTCAAACCGATTGAGTAAGTGTTCTAACCTTGCTTCCCTTATTGCTTGTCCTTTCAATATTAGCTCATAGATCCACTGGCCCATGAGAGTGAGTGCTCGGTCCCACAAGCTCCATTGCTTCGAGTGACCACCGTGGAAAGTGTGTAACCCTCAGTACAACGTCAGCTCCATTGAATTGGGCCTCCATACCCTTGGGAAACAACCTTAGCCTTGGTGGCCCTCTACCAGCAAGGGCCCAGCCCTCACAACCTCCACTTGGAATCACCAAGTTACCCTGGTTTTGGGTGAGTGTCGGGTGAGTGGCCGCCGAGTTCGGTCCGTTCATATTACGAATTGTGCTTACTTGCTAAAGTCCAAGGGTGTGTCACATCAATTGGTATCAGAGCAAGTTTAGACTTGTCTCTACTAAGTCTAAGTCCTAGGACCATTGCATTGTGTTGTCCATCCATCAAGTCATTCCCCTCCCTTACATGTCCACCCGTAGTGGAGTCATATACCGACCGGATCCATCTTCTTCGGTTCCCCCCATGGATCCCAATCCCCAACTCAATCAAGATGCCCATAGGGAGGAACCCCAAGGCCAAATGGACCAGGTGGATGCTACCCTTGCAAACATCCTTGCCCAACTAGAGTCCCTTTCCACTCGACTTGCTCGGCTACAAGAGCATGAGTTCCACCCAAGGAACAATGGACCAAGAGCCCACCCTCTACATGCTGAAATTAATAGGGATGAGTTCCACACAAGGAATAATGGACCAAGAGCCCGCCCTCCACATGCTGAAACTGATAGGGAGGATTTGAATGTTGACCCCTAGTATGACCATGAGAGGCCTCGCCACCACCAATATAATGAAAGGCGCCCACGGGAGACCCGTATGACCATCTCTTAAGGATGATCAAGGTAGAAGCCCCGAACTTTGACAGTTCTCATGAACCAAGTGTCTACTTAGAATGGGAGACGACCATGGACCAATACTTTGATTGGTACCCCATGTCCGACCAACGGAAAGTGAGATTGGCCAAAATGCACCTCACCAAACTAGCCAAGACTTATTGGCTAAATCAAGAGATATTAACGAGGATTAGGCAGGAAGAGCCCATTGACACTTGGCAAGGCATGAAGGATCAACTTAGAAATAAGTACCTACCCACATCCTACCACCAAATGCTCTTAGATGAGTGGCAAAGTGATGGGGACATCTCCCATCACTTCATCTTTTCCAGGCCGCGATGATCGTCGATGGCGTATGGTCTTAATTCGCCTCTTTATTTCGAGTCATATGATGTATTTTTTTCTCTTATGTGAGTCTTGTCATATAATTTCCCTTTGTATTTGAGTCGTGTGCCTAGGTCAGCAAGTTTTTTACTTATGTTTAAAGTCAAATGGCCCTCTAATCCATCAATTGGGCCCATTGAGCCACCCTTAGACATGCTTGGTCTTTAGTGTAAATGTCAAGGGTATTATGTGTTGGGTCCCACAGTGTAGTAGCAAGGATCTAGAGGGGGGTGAATAGATCCCTCTCTAAAAATTAAGATCAATTAAAAAGACTTGATGGCTTCACAATCAAACCTCACCGAACATACAAGTGACAAGATCACACACGAAGAGATGCAATTTGAACTAGCAGTGTACGATAACAAATTTAGCATCAATGTGCAAGATAATCAATAATCCATTCTGTGAATGGTGGTAGAAGATAAGGAACAAACACTCAACCAATCACACATGCACAAGGATTTTTTAGGTGGTTCGAGACCACGACGGGTACCCTACGTCCACCCCTCACCACCTCGGTGAGGCTTCATTAAAATGCTACACGAGGTAGCACACGGGGACGAACCCTAATACACCACACGCTGCTCGATGGCAGCAGACCACACACACACGAGCTCGACGCTCAACACGCTGCAGAGCAACACAGACACGAGGGCGAACCCTCGACACGGTGCTCAGCACCACACACACACACACACCAACATAGGGACGCACCCCAACCGTCAATCCACACTCGGAGACACCGCTCCGAACACACACATAGTTTTCCTCAGTTTAAGAGATGGACACATATGTACATTTGCAAACTCAATAAGCACAAATCTTCAAAGCAATCTCACTAAACATCAACTAAGCACTAGACTACAGCAAATAAGAACAAGGACGGGTTGAGTGAACTCCTGTCTGGAGGACGATGGTCTTGGCTTCTTTAATGACTGAGGCGGACTGGACTTTGGAAGGAGGATGAAAGTTGATGCTTCAACAGGTTCATTTCTGAAGGATGGAAGAGGATGAACATTAGACCCTTTCTTCTTCACCTTGAATCACTTTCTGCGCATTGGGTAACTTGGAGATGGTACAGTCGTCTTCTTCAACAAGATGGCTTCTGGAAGGTGGAAGACAATAGTCTTCAACCTTGAATCAAGCTCAACACGACCTGGGGAGAGGCATCATTCAGCTCCGGCTGCACTCCCTGTAAAAACCCCAAAATGAATGTTTCATTCGAAGCTTTCTCACCCCCTTCAATAAACCCTATCACATCCGATTTATACCCAAGAGGAATGGGCGGCCACGTGGAGGATATTATCCCCCAGGGACCAATCATAATAGGGCACAAAAAGATGGGATCGAGCAAGGGCTCCGGTCGCCGTGCGAACTGGTGTTCTTCCCGGTTGTCGGAAAATGTCGACCCCATGGGTCGACACTCACCTTCGGGCACGACAGAACAAGGCCCAAATAGAACCCAGCGTTGAAAGTGTCGACCCATGGGGTAGACACTTTTCACCTGTGGCAATAATAAAAGGCCACGGCAGAAAGTCCCGGAATAAGTGTCGACCTTGTGGGTCGACACTTATGTCCATAGTTCTGAAACATGAACCCAGACAGAACCTTGCGATAAAAAGGTCGACCCTGTGGGTCGACTTTTTTTCCCCAAGTTCGAAGACATAAGAGGGCCAGCTTAAAACACCAGACCCTTGGACAAAGTGTCAACCCATGGGGTCGACACTTTTCCTGACAGAATGCAAACTTAATAAAACACACACAGGGGTAATTCTAAAAGGATGATACATTAAAGACGCATGCAAGGATGAAAGAATTAAGTGTTACCTGTCCCAAATCACAGACTTACAAGGTAGGTATGGATAGGGAATTACCTAGGGATTCGTTCATCCAATCCACACAACAAGCCTCCTCCAACCATTCAACCAAAATAGCTTACCATTTTGTTGGTCCACATGCATGTGAAGATCCAATTGGAAGGTTTCCAATTGGTCTATATGTTCATTCCCATTCTTTACACCTGTCACATTACATACTGGAAGTTAGTCTTCCATATCATTCAAGTTCTAGAAGTTGAAACCTACCTCTCATAAATCACTCAATATTTAGACTAAGTCTCTTCAAACCACATGTTAGCTATCACACTAGCTTGAATCCTATCCAAATCAACTAAGGAAGAGTTAGAAGAATTTCACCCAAATTGTTCGGAGACTTTCCTTTCTCACTAACTCTTGTAAACATTTTAAACACACGTCAGTTAATTTCATCAAATCAGTTGACCATGTCATACACTAGCCGTTCAATCAAATGGAGTTTGCTCAATTCATTTCAAATCCACAAACTACATATGCAAAATGTTTACATGGAGAAGAATCACATGGTATATAGTTCATCATCAAAATTCCTTAATACACGGTTGTGCACGGGGTTCAACATTATGGTCATGTAGAATGTTGGGCTCCTATAAATAGGACCCCAACCCCATTGTGAAAACTAATGAATAGTTGAAAGAAAATTTGAAATCCAGTTGAGTGTTCCTAGAGTGAGAAGCTCTTTCCCATTCCCCCTCTCTTCCCTCTCTCTCTCTACCACTCCAAGAAGGGGGCGACCGTTTCTCTCTCTTCCCCCATCCCCAATTTCAAATTTCCCTCTCTCTCCTCTCTCATCCACCAAGGCACCACCTCCTCCACTCTCCTCTTGCCACCTCACCCACCTCTTCATATTCCTAGATCACCATAACTCCTCCATTCAATTCCCACCCTCTTCCAAGGTGACCATTGGCACTCCCCATGCACCTCCTCCATCTCCCAAGGTAGAACACCTCTTCCCAAGCAACCCTCCACCTTCCCAAGGCACCTCTTCGCATCCCCAAGACCACCATTCACCTCTCTCACCATTAATCCCAATTTAAAACTCTCATCTCCCTCCACTAGCTAATCTGCTCCCTCCCCCACTCTACCCTCCACCTCTGGCCGCAGCTCTCCCCTCCCCTCCTGCTAGCTTCGACCCAGCAGCCCCTACACCCTCTCCCACACCCTGGGACGTCCCCCCCTGGCCCCTCTCTCAACCAAGAAGCCTATCGGGTCCATCTCCCACCATTTGCTCCTCTTACACCCTCCATTCTTCCCCTCTACTTCCCACTACCAGTCTGGATCCTACAGCAGCAGAATACTGTGAACTTTTAGAGGCTTCCACGTCTTCACCGAGCCTTGAGGCACACCATATATTGCTATAAATCACTTCAAGTCATCTTCGTAGGCAAGGCGATCCTTCCTCAATCCGAGTTCGGAGCTATCTAGGAAGATCGTTCTCGTCAGGCTGCGCGTCCGGCATCCGGGTGGAGATCAGAACCATAGTGCAGAAGCACCTGCGGCCAGATCCCCATTCTCCTTGGTGCGCCACTTGACCAGGAGGAGATACTATCAGTCCTCTGTCCAACGCAGCAAGCGGAGCATTGTTCGGAGTTCGGAGCTCCCCGTTCCATTTAATCTTCCCCAAGAGCGCAGATCAGTCCAATCAGGGCCTGACCGACACCCCTTCACTCTACAGGCCCTAGCTCTCTGCTCCGACCTCCTCTGGTGTTCTTTCTAGTTGCTGCTCGAAGAGACCCCTCCCACGGTCGTATTGATATAAGCTGTGTCACCTTCGGAGCTCGGAGTCACTTGGAGCGAGGATGTCTTTCGGCGCCTTCGATTCTGGAACAGACAGAAGCTGAACCAAGGGGTCCAGTTCAAGAGCCTTCTTCAGCCTCCGGCGACCACGCTAAATTATCCAAAAATTCTGAAGCCTTCCTGGGCCAACTCAGAAAGTTTTGGTGCTGGTCTCGCCCACTTTTGACTTCGGACGGATCCGTGGCAGCTCCATCAGCGAACCCCTATCCTACCAAGACTGAGCCGATAGAACCGCGGGATCTCTTCTACCTCCGCATTCCCCACCCCGCCTGGCCGGCTTAAAGCCCCTCCCTGCGGGAGGTAGTGTTTGTTGTAATCACACAACTCCCCACCCCTTGTCCAACCCTCCTGCGTGAGGAGTTGTTCATGTAATCATTTAAACTGGAAGAAGCTTCACCGACGCAGTGTGCGAGGAAACCACACTTCCCCGCTCGCCCACGTCTCCGACCGGGGTCGATTTCTTCAAACTGGCCAGGTAATCTCTCAACCCTTGCTCATATTTTAGTGCTTGTTCATTTGATATCCGTCAACGCTCTGCTAGAGTGTAAGAGAGCGCCCGGTCCTTAAAGCACCCTTGCTTTCGAGTGACCACCGTGGAGTAAGAGAGTGATCCGAGCCCCTCGTGGCACTCGATCAGCCCATCAATTCGGGCTTCCACATCTTTGGAGGAGAACGCATTCATAAACTTGTTCGCCCTCTACCAGCAAGGGTCTAGTCCCACCACCCTCGACTCGGCATCATCGAGTCACCCTTGGGTTGAGTGTGCGCACCGGTGAGCGGCGGTCAACGATAGTCTCTAAATTGCGAATTGTGCTTGTGATGGATAAGTCCGAAGGTTCTTTGTCTAGTTGCTGTATTCCATAGATCGTTTCACTTCAGTTGGTATCAGAGCAAGTTTTAGACTTGTCTCTACTAAGTCTAGTCCTAGGGCCATTGCATTTTCACCCGGTGCATCACCTTTGTCCAATAGAATGGCCACCTCATACCCGTCACATCCTTCTTCTTCATCTTTCCCCAGGGATCCCAAACCCAATGGGATTCCCGCCGCCAACAAGGTTGACCGCATCAACTCCCTCATGAAGGCCATGCCCAACATTCTTGGGCGGATTGATGATATCACCGCTCGACTCGATAAACTTGAGGAAAGTAGGCCCGCACCAAGAGTGAATGAGAGTGCCCCCCTAGAACACGTGGATAGTCTGCTTTTGAAGCTCTTAAAACTCAAAACCCCCGCCTTTAATGGATGCCACGGTCTAAACCGTTATCTAGAGTGGGAAGCTTCGGTGCGCCAATTCTTTCAATGGTACACCATGACCGAGGAGGAGAAAGTGAACCTAGCCAAAAATCATCTAACCAAGCCAGCTAGTGATCATTGGTTAACTATTGAATGTGTAAGGAGGCTACGCGGGCAAGCCCCAATAGCCACTTGGGAAGAAATGAAGACCAAACTTAGGGAAGCATACGCTCCCCAACACTCCCCTTCCCACCCGGCTAGCCAAAGCCCGAGGAGCACTACAACTCCTCCTTTCTCTCCCAGCCAACCCAAGACCTCCCTTAGGGCCCAAATTCCACCACTCCCAATAATTCCAACCCCGATCACCACCACCAACTCTCCCCAAATCCAAGGATGACCCACTTCCATCCCTCCACAACCGGTCGATCCCAAGGGCAAGAGACCCTTAACCGACCCGGCTCCTCCCATGATGACCACCACTCCCCAACCAAAAGTCACTCACCCAACCCTCACCATTCAAACCCAAGTGGACCCCGTGTCCACCCCTCCACCTAGGCCCGTGACGGCCACCACCCCCCAATCCACAATCCATCTCCAAACCCATACCCCACAAGCCTCCTTGGTCCCCACCACTGCCCCTCCATCATCCCCAAAAGGGACGCACCCCCCAAATTCAATCAACCCAAACCTCCCCACCCAACCCACCTTCCTCTTCCAACCCCAATCCTACCCCAACCTAGGCCTCCACTACTTCCCCTACCAATCCCAAATCAAGTTTCCCTTCACCCTCCACCCTGGGTGCACCATACACCAACCTTCATCACTCCACCCCCAAAAGACCCTCTCAACCCGCTTGAAAGAATAAACAAGGCCATGAGTGAACATGAGGAGACCATGGCCCACAAGACCAAATCCCCGGGAATGAACACCAACCCAAAGCCTTCCCCACCCTTTAAGGAAATCCATACTCATATCAATAAAGAGGAAGGACATCAACTCATCCCCGTCCCAATTAACCCATACCTCCCCAAGCCAATCAATTTCACCTAAAAGGTGGTGACCATAGGAGAACTCATCATCAAATGGCTCAAGCAAAATCCCATCCCTCATGCCTTGAACTTACAAATCCCAACCTTGGAGCACCCTTTCCACTTAGTACACATTAACTCCTCCTAGACCACATTCCAATTCTCTTATGAGGTGAAGACTTTGGATGATCTTATCAAAGGTGTAGAATGGCAACTTGAGCTGACTAGCATGTTGGCTTTGGGAATCGACCGACCTAAGGGGCTCGACCTCACTCACCTATGTGTTGGGTCTATCACATAAATGTGCACCATTGGTTGCTACACTAGTGACCTTCTATTATTCCTCCCCATACCCGATGAGCCCGATCTTCTCCTCAAATTGGAGCTTCTTATCTCGGGTAGAAAGCCAAGCCCTCCCCTCATGGCCGACCCACCTACCAAGAACTTTGGCCCAATTATTTCATTAGAGGAGGATGACCCACCACCATTTGAGGACCTTGAGGACATAGAATACATCTCCCTTGGCAACCCATTACATGACCCCTTTGATCCATCCCAATGGAAGCCAAGGAACCCATGGGACCTAACCGCCTTACCAACCACCCACCTTTCCCTACCCCAACCCACCATGTTGGACCCAATCCACCCCTTCCTAGACTCGGGTTACACCATGGGAGCTGTGACTCTAGGCAAAACACACATAGGGATTAAGGAGGAGCCTTTCTCCAAGATGTCCACCTTCCTAGATCTCTACGAACCTTTTGAGTGGAAGCTGAAAGGCCACCCCACCACCCCACACAAGGAAGTCATCTATGGGAAAGGAATTCCTATGTCTTGGCACATCACACCACTTGGCATGAATAGTAAGTCGGGTCCTTTCATTCATGACACCCACATGTCAAGTCGGATCCACGATTGGTCTATATATGGGTGTAACGGTCCTCCCCCATTCATCATTGGTCACACACATGATAGGTCCGCATTTGGATGCCCCGGCCCCCCAATTTTCAAAACCCTTGATAGGGAGTCTAGACATGCTCGGTCAACATTTGGTTGCCCAGGTTCACCCATCACCTCTAAAAGGTCAGCATTCACAAAATTGCATGACAACCTTCGCAAGCACATCAGCAAGAACAATGAGATTTACAAAAGACAGGCCGACTCTCACCAACGCCACCAAAAATTTCACGTGGGTGATTTTGTGATGGTGAGGACTGAGAGGCTCTCCCCGGGAGCTATCTCAAACTGAGGCCTCGTGTGGTTGGTCCCTTCCAGGTTCTGAGGCACATTGGGACGAATGCATATGAATTAGACCTCCCCGAGGATTACAGAGTAAGTCCTACATTTAATGTGGCTGACTTGGTGCCATACAGGGGCCCCACAGTGGTACCCAGTGAGGATGTTGAGCCCATTCCCTCCTTTGAGAGAGCACCCACCTTGAGAGAAAGCCACCAACCAAGAGAGACCAGCGCGAGCAGGTTGAGCGGATATTGGATGAATAGGTCACTATCACCAGGAGCAAGGCGTATGAGCGCTACCTTCTTAGGTGGAAGGGCCGGCCTCCCTCGGCAGATTCGTGGGAGGCCCTACTACAGCACTCTCAGAGCAGGGAGGACTCTTACTCGACAGAGTCGAGTTCTCCGCACCTCGGGAGTATGATAGGGACATCTCCCGTCACTTCATCTTTTCCAGGCCCCGATGATCGTCGATGGCGTATGGTCTTGATTCGCCTCTTTATTTCGAGTCATATGATGTATTTTTTTCTCTTATGTGAGTCTTGTCATGTAATTTCCTTTTGTATTTGAGTCATGTGCCTAGGTTAGCAAGTTATTTACCTATGTTTAGAGTCAAATGGGCCTCTAATCCATCAATTGGGCCCATTGAGCCACCCTTGGACATGCTTGGTCATTGGTGTAAATGTCAAGGGTATTATGGTCATGTAGAATGTTGGGCTCCTATAAATAGGACCACAACCCCATTGTAAAAACTAAAGAATAGTTGAATCAAAATTTGAAATCCAGTTGAGTCTTCCTAGATTGAGAAGCTCTTTTCCATTCCCCCTCTCTCCCCCCCCCCTCTCTCTCTACCACTCCAAGAAGGGGGTGACCCTTTCTCTCTCTTCCCCCATCCCCAATTTCGAATTTCCCTCTCTCTCCTCTCTTATCCACCAAGGCACCACCTCCTCCACTCTCCACTTGCCACCTCACCCACATCTTAATATCCCTAGATCACCATAACTCCTCCATTCAATTCCCACCCTCTTCCAAGGTGACCCTTGGCACTGCCCATGCACCTCCTCCATCTCCCAAGGTAGAACACCTCTCCCCAAGCAACCCTCCACCTTCCCAAGGCACCTCTTTCCATCCCCAAGACCAGCATTAACCTCCCCCACCATTAATCCCAATTTCAAACTCTCATCTCCCTCCACTAGCTAATCTGCTCCCTCCCCCACTCTACCCTCCACCTCTGGCCGCAGCTCTCCCCTCCCCTCCTGCTAGCTTCAACCCAGCAGCCCCTACACCCTCTCCCACACCCTGGGACGTCCCCCCTGGCCCCTCTCTCGACCAAGAAGTCTCCCAGGTCCATCTCCCACCATTTGCTCCTCCTACACCCTCCATTCTTCCCCTCTACTTCCCACTACCAGTCTGGATCCTACAGCAGCATAATACTATGAACTTTCAGAGGCTGCCATATCTTCACCGAGCATCTCCTGGAGGCACCCCAAATATTTCTGGAAATTCCTTCAAGTCATCTTCGTAGGCGAGGTGATCCTGCCTCAATCCGAGTTCGAAGCTGTCCAGGAAGATCGTTCTTGTCAAGCTGCGCGTCCGGCATCCGGGTGGACATCAGAACCATAGTGCAGAAGCTCTTGCGGTCAGATCCCTATTATCCTTGGTGCACCACTTGACCGGGACGAGATACTATCAGTCCTCTGTTCAACGCAGCAAGCAGAGCATCGTTCGGAGCTCGGAGCTCCCCGTTCCATTTATTCTTCCACAAGAGTGCAGGTCAGTCCAGTCAGGGCCTAACCGACACCCCTTCACTCTACGGTCCCTAGCTCATCACTCTGACCTACTCTGGTGTTCTTTATGGTTGCTGCTCGAATAGGACCCTCCCACGGTCGTATCGATATAAGTTGCGTCACCTTCGGAGCTTGGAGTCACTTGGAGCGAGGACGTCTTTCGGCGCTATCGATTCTGGAATAGACAGAAGCTGAACCAAGGGGTCCAGTTCAAGAGCCTTCTTCAGCCTTCGGCGACCACGCTAAATTCTCCAAAAAATTTGAAGCCTTCCTGGGCCAACTTAGAAAGTTTTGGTGCTGGTTTCGCCCACTTTTGACATCGGACGGATTCGTGGTAGCTCCATCAGCGAACCCCTGTCCTACCAAGACTGAGCGGACAGAACCGCGGGACCTCTTCTACTTCGGCATTCCCCACCCCGCCTGGCCGACTTAATGCCCCTCACTGCGGGAGGTAGTGTTTGTTGTAATCACACAACTCCCCACCCCTTGTCCAACCCTCCTGCATGAGGAGTAGTTTATGTAATCATTTAAACAGGAAGAAGCTTCACCGACGCAGTGTGTGGGGAAACCACACCTCCCCGCTCGCCCACGTCTCCGACCGGGGTCGGTTTCTTCAAACCGGCCAGGTAATCTCTCAACCCTTACTCATATTTTAGTGCTTGTTCATTTAATATCCGTCAACGCTCCGCTAGAGTGTAAGAGAGTGCCCGATCCTTAAAGCACCCTTGCTTTCGAGTGACCACCGTGGAGTAAGAGAGTGATCCGAGCCCCTCGTGGCAATCGGTCAGCCCATCAATTTGGGCTTCCACATCTTTTGGGGAGAACACATTCATAACCTTGCTGGCCCTCTACCAGCAAGGGTCTAGTCCCACCACCCTCGACTCGGCATCATCGAGTCACCCTTGGGTTGAGTGTGCGCACCGGTGAGTGGCCGTAAACGATAGTCTCTAAATTGTGAATTGTGCTTGTGATGGATAAGTCCAAGGGTTCTTTGTCTAGTTGCTGCATTCCATAGGTCATTTCACACACAAAGCCTCACCCAAGAGGGGAAGACAGTGGTTGAATACTTTGAGAAATTTGACTCCTATCTTTTAAAGTGTGGAGTACACGATGCTACGGCCGTCACCTTGTCCCGCTTTAGGAATGAGATCCAAAATCACATCAAGAGAGAGCTTTTCATGAGAGATGTTTCCAACCTTGAGCAAGCCTACCAAGTAGCTCGGGATGTTGAAAGATTCTCTAGGACCCCTAGGTTTGCTCCTCTCTGACCGGCCGATCCCAAAGGCATGGGACCCCGAACCAACCCCCCCCCCCCATGAAGGCCCTAGTCCAAGTGGAAATGCCCCAATGCGGCCCTACAATCCCCTGCACACCATCACTCCAACCTAGACCGCCCCTAGCCATCTTCCTCCACGAAGGGAAGAGAATTCCAAGGATCCAAGTGTAGGAGGGACCACCGCGGGTAGTGGCCGTCAGCAATGCTATAGGTGCCAAAGGTTTGGCCACTTTGCGGGGCAATGCCCATCCAAAGGATTGTCTAGCTTACTTATTGAGGAAGAAGCTCCCCCACCCCAAGGGGAACTTGAGAGTGTGGTTGAGGTCCATGAAGCCTCACTAGATTGGGAAGAAGAGTATGAGGCATAATACCATGAGTCGGGTCTAGACTACACCATTCCATGTACCGACTCCCATCTAGGAGTGATTAGATGCACCCTCACCAAACCCCAAGAGGAGGACTGGCGACGAACTTCAATCTTCCACACCTTTGTTAAGATAGGGGGCCATGTGAGACAAGTGATCTTACATAATGGGAGTTGTGTCAATGCCGTGTCTCTCGACACCGTTAAGCTCCTTGGGCTTACCATTACTCCCCACCCTAGCCCATACCGCGTCTCTTGGATCAACAACAATTCTATCCCGGTCAACACTCGCTGCCTTGTGCCCCTCACCTTCTCTTCCTACCATGGCCAAATATGGTGTGATGTTATCCCCATGGAAGTAGGAAGCATCCTACTAGGGAGACTATGGCATTATGATGTGGATGCCTCTATTTTTGGTGAGACCAACACATGCACCTTTGAGCATGAGGGAAAGAGCATCCGTCTTAATCCATCCCACCACGTCCCTTGCCTAAGAAAAGCCCACCCCCTCAAGGTCAACACTCCACTACATCTCAAGTCATGGGGAACTCCACCCCACCAACCCAACCTCTCTCCCAAAACCCCAAACAAGATAAGACTTTGGGAATGACCAAGGGTCTTCACCTCATCACCAAAAGAGAGCTTGAGGAGGAGATAGCTTAAGGGACACCTCTATGTGCGGTAGTCATTTATCTAGGAGAGCCCACCCCCTCCAACCCCTATCCCATAGAACTCCGACACCTCCTAGAGGAGTTTCATGGTGTATTCCCCGGAGGAGCTCCCGGACCAACTCCCTCCCATGCGTGATGTGCAACACGCAATTGATCTAGTTCCGGGAGCCACCCTTCCCAACCATCCTCATTACCGCCTCAATCCCACGGAACATGCCGAACTTCAGAGGCAAATAAAGGAACTCATTAGCAAGGGCTTCATTCGCATTAGCAAAGCCCATGCGCCGTACCGGCCCTTCTCACTCCCAAGAAGGATGGATCATGGCGGATGTTGTGTGGATAGTGGGCCATTAATAAGATCACCATCAAGTATAGGTTCCCCATCCCTAGGCTTGATGACATGCTTGACATGCTAGCTGGAGCCACTATTTTCTCCAAATTGACCTTAAGAGTGACTATCACCAAGTTAGGATTAGGCCCGGAGATGAGTGAAAAACGGCCTTCAAGACCAAGGATGGCTTGTATGAATGGTTGGTCATGCCTTTTGGGCTCTCAAATGTCCCTAGTACTTTCATGCGTCTCATGACGGAGGTCCTTAGGCCTTTCATTGGGGTCTTTCTAGTGGTCTACTTTGATGACATCCTCATATATAGTCAATCCCAAGAGGCCCACCTTGACCACCTTAGGCAAGTTTGCACCGTCCTTCGACATGAGAGTCTATTTGCCAACCTAGGTAAGTGTCACTTCATGACCACATCCATCACCTTCCTAGGATTTGTGGTGTCTACCAAAGGTGTCTCCATGGACCCCGAGAAGGTCCAAGCTATTCTAGATTGACCGGAACCCCACACCTTTCATGAGGTCCGAAGTTTCCATGGGTTGGCCACATTCTATAGGAGGTTTATTCGGGGATTTAGCACCATCACCGCCCCTATCACCGATTGCCTCAAAAGGGGACTTTTGTATGAACCAAACCAACCTCCAAAGCCTTCCAAGAGCTTAAGGAGAAGATGACCCAAGCCCCGGTCCTATGCCTATCTGATTTCTCTAAGGTCTTTAAAGTCACATGTGATGCATCCGAGATAGGAATAGGAGGGATCCTTAGTCAAGAGGGTCACCCAGTGGCCTTCTTCAATGAGAAGCTATGTGATGCTAGGACACGGTACTCTACTTATGATAAAGAGTTCTATGCCGTGGTTCATTCCCTCCGACATTGGAGGCACTATTTGTTGCCCAAAGAATTTGTCATCTTTTCCGATCATGAGGCCCTTAAATACTTCAACTCCCAACAAAAGTTGAATGCCCGACATGCCCGCTGGTTGAGTACATCCAATCCTACATCTTTGTCATCAAACACAAGGTGGGAAGTGAGAACCGAGCGGCGGATGCTCTTAGTAGGAGGGTCTCTTTGTTGTCCACTATCCAAGTGGAGGTTACCGGATTTGAGGCTTAAGGATGAGTACCCTGGCTGTCCCGACTTTGGGCATATCTATACCACCTTGACCACCCATTCTAGCAAAAAATATGAGGGTTTCATCTTGGAGGATGGGTTCCTCTTCAAGGGGCCAAAGATTTGCATACCACGGACCTCACTCCGATTTCTTGGTTTGGGAGTTACATGCAGGAGGGCTAGCCGGCTATTTTGAGGTTCATAAGACCATTGCTCTAGTTGAGGGTCAATTCATTTGGCCAAGTCTCAAGAGAGACATGGCCAGGATAGTGGGTCAATGCCGCACATGTGCTTCGGCCAAATAGGTGAAGCAAAACATCGGCCTTTATACCCCTCTCCCCATCCCCGACCGTCCATGGCAAGACTTAAGTATGGACTTTATGTTAGGCCTACTCAGGACTCAAAAGAAACATGACTCGATCTATGTGGTAGTTGACAGATTTTCTAAGATGGCCAATTTCATCCCATGCTCCAAGACGTCAGATGCTTCCCGAGTGGCCAGATTATTCTTTGATGAGGTTGTTCGCCTCCACGGGTTACCCAAAACCATAGTCTCTGATAGGGATGTCAAGTTCACCAGCTGCTTTTGGAAGACCCTTTGGCACTTGATGGTACCCTTCTCAAATTCTCCACAGCTTACTACCCTCAAACTGATGGCCAAACTGAAGTTGTCAATCGGAGTCTAGGGAACCTCCTTAGGTGTCTTGTTGAGGATCATCCAGAGAATTGGGATCTCATTCTACCTCAGGCTGAATTTGCTTATTAAAACTCTATCAATAAGTCCATAGGGATGAGTCCGTTTGAAGCTGTGCATGGGTACAAGCCAAGGAAACATGCAGATCACATTCCCCTTCCCCAGCATGCTTGAGTGTCTATTTCAACTGAGTCATTTGCCCAACACATTAGAGAATTGCATGAAGAAATCCGCAAGCACATTAGCATGAAGAATGAGACTTATAAAAGGCAGGCCGACTCTCATTGACGTCACCAAGAATTCCACGTGGGTGACTTTATGATGGTATGAACGGAGAGGCTCTCCCCAAGAGCCATCTCAAAATTGAGGTCTCGTGGGGCTGGTCCCTTCCAGGTTCTGAGGCGCATTGGCACTAATGCCTATGAGTTAGATCTCCCTGAGGGGTATGGAGTGAGCCCCACATTCAATGTGGCCGACCTAGTGCCATATAAGGGTCCCACGGTGGTACCCAGTGAGGATATTGAGCCCATTTCCCCATTGAGAGAGCACCCACCCGTGAGAAGAGTCCACCAACCAAGAGAGCCCAGCGTGAGCGAGTTGAGCGAATATTGGATGAATATGTCACTACTACCAAGGAGCAAGGTATACTAGCGCTATATCGTTAGGTGGAAGGATCGCCTCCTTCGGAGGATTTGTGGGTGAGTCGGGAAGACATCCAGTAGCTGGATCCCGACCTTCTCGAGCAGTATCACATCAGGATGGACCCCTATTCGACGGAGTCGAGCTCTTCGCAGCCAAGGGGATTTGATGGAGGCATCACCCACGACTCCCTCTGGCTCGGGTCATCTTCACACTCCAGAGTTGTTTGAGTTCAGGCATCATTCCATGTGGGCCCAATTATCTATTTTGAGCTTTCTATTTGAGTCATTTGATGTATTTTCCCTTTTATTTGAGTCATATTCATAGGTCTTTTGTTTATTCCCCTAAGTTTGAGTATCATTAGGTTGATTAGATTAGTTAGTGGGCTCAATTCAGTGGGCTAGGCCCAGGGGCGCCCTACCCCCTTGGTTATTTGCCATTGTA